>APFE031559553.1:2017-44940 GCA_000404065.3 Pinus taeda
CCAAAACCATAACATTTCAATACCATGAACTCAAAACTAGGGATCAACACATCTGACGAGACGCCATGGTCCAAAACAAAGGTTCAAATCCCAAGGACTAACTACCATGGACCAAAAGTATGATCCCCAACATATACGTGCTTTTTCAACGTATAACCCGCGTGTATACGCGTCTTTGTTTAGATGAACCTGCGTATATGTCTTTTCATTCTCTCTGAGTGCCTGAATTTAGATCTGTTACCAAAGGGAGTTTCCATCAAGGACAACACCTGTGCCATAGCTCCAAACGTGTGCCATAATTCCAACAAGAATGTGGGCTTACTGAAATGGAGTGCTTGATATTTTGTGAGTATTTTTCTGGGATCATTATTACTTTCTCAACTTATTTGCTTAATTACTTTACCCTTGTAATGATAGAAGTATAAACATTCGCATCAGCCAATAAATTTTAAAGTAATATAGCAGGTGTCTTCTGCAGATTATCTTTTTGGTGTTTACTCATTTATCACAGACAGAGCCTCTACTGCCAATAGGCATTCATAGCCTCAATAGTGTTATATTTTAATCAACAATGGTTCATTATCCCATCTGTATGAATTTTCAAATTTCAAAATGATATTCACTTGGATTGAATCTCACTTGGACCTTGTCCCTTTTTTCCCTTTTCAATATAATATTTTTTGTTTTTTGGTTTCTTAAAAGACATTGTCGAGGCGTGGTAACCTACTAGTGACAATGCCATTCACTAGTTGTAACTAAACTGAATAAGCTGGCTCTTAATGAGATCCGTTGTCTTCTAATTAAGGAGATCTAAATGTAAATATAATGCTCAAAATTGGAATCGTGACAGGAGATGACAAGGGGAAATATCCAAAAGACAGTACATGGGTTTGCAAAGCTCCGGTGAAGGAGGTTGAGTTCAATTTGGAGCACGCACATGAAACCTTCATGGAAGCTAAGAAGAGCTTCATTGAGGCCTCCACCTTAGTAAGCAAGGATAAGCCTGAATAGGAGATGGACCCTCTATGCTCACTATTTTCCTGGAGACCTGTATGAAGTTATTACAAGATAGTAAGGGTATGAAAGGGTTACAAGAGCTCATCAATAGATGTGTTGGAACCACGTCGGGTGAGCCGCGTGTAGTACAAAAGATTGGCAAGCATAAAACAAGGATAGGACAGGAGATGAGACTGACTACACAGATAGGAGAGTATGAAATGGATCATGTCATTTTGGACTTGGGGTTAGATGCAAACATCCTACCGAAGCGGACTTCGGAACGAATAGGGAGGCCCACGCTACAATGGTCCCTGATTCAGCTAAGGATGGCCACTTAATAGAAGATCATCCCCATGGGGCGGCTGTAGGGGGTGACTATGGATATTGAAGGTGTGGACGCGCTGACTGATTTTGAAGTAATAGAGATAGGGGATGACAACAATCCCTATCCTACGCTCCTAGGAATTGACTGGGCCACTAATATGAATGGGGTAATTAATCTAAAGAAGGGGAAGACGATCTTTGAAAAGAAATGGCTACTTATAATAGTACCTCTAGATCCTACTAAGGGATCACGTTATATAGAACCAGTCCACAATTATGACAACAATGATGATTTGGATCGTATCTATAAGATAACAGCGTGAGATCGAGATTGGGTGAATCCCACTGCAAATGGATAGATTACATGGGATTGTGAGAGTTCCTGTGCTTCGGACTTCGATGAAGAGATAGAACGCTCACAAAATCAGTTACATGAAGTAACTATGCTGAATTGCAACATGATGACCCAATAGTTGTATTGTGTGTCCTCAGAGGTAAGAAAATATGCCTACTTATGATTGTCTGAATGATGTAGATATCTTTTTGGATGCATTCTAAAGGGAGGTACCAGAAAAGCAACGCTTCCAGGCATTGGACTGGGCACTGCACACTACACCCGCAAGATGGTGGGGTGCACATAAGGGAAGCTTTGATGATTGGCACAAATGTAGGAGGATGATGAGAACATGATTCAGAAATCCTAAGATGAGAATGATAGACAGGTATGATGGGCAGGATGATCCGCGCGTGCATTTGGCCAAATGGACCTACACTTATGTGTTGGGTGTGGAGCCTGATTATCTTCTGTATTCAAAGGTTTCAGCCAGATGTATAACCCAGGAAGACTGTACACCCCTCCATGTGGGGGGGACTTGTCCCCCCCGCGGGGGTCTGGGGGCCAACGGTCCCCCGACGGGGGTTCGGGGGTGCTAAAAATAGATGTAAAATTGCCTTGTAAAAGTAAAGTAATTTCTAGTCAATATAGGTCGTTCATTAGGCAGATGATCTGATGGTAGAAGTTATGTTTAATTTAGGGTTTTTTTCCCTAGAAGGCAACCCCTCACTATATATGAGGGAATTGTATTACGTCTATATAGATCTGTATTCTGAGTGAGGAAGAGAGAGAAGATTGAGAGAGAAGAGGGAGTTATAGTGGATCTGTTGTAGGTTGTATCTTTTCAGTTTGCTGGATAATATAATAAAATAAGGACTAGCTTTTTCTCCGTGGACGTAGCCCAAACTAGGTGAACCACGTATATCTGTGTCTCTCTTGTTTTCTGCGTTTTATGTGTTTATATTTCTACAATATTTTATGTGTTCCATTGCTCTGTAATATATAATTTTCTAACATTATGGAGAAAAGCCCCAACCTGAATGGGTGCACTTGTTATGTCACAGCCTGGATATCATCCCAATGAACTGGTATGTAGAAACCAAGCTCCACCATGGGATAAGCGAATGGGATATCCTACGCGAGGGATTCATGATGAGATTCAGTTTTGAGGACAGGTTTGACAGTATTGATGAAGCGCTACAAGAGGTGAAAGCAACATTCTTTAGGATATTGTAGGATCCTTTAGACCTGATTCAGCCTGAGTGGGCTACCCAGCTGAGTCACATGCTAGAATTTTAAAATGTAACTGCTAAGAAGAGGATGAGGATCCGCGGAAGATTAACGTTCCGGAAACAGAGGGTCACCACAAGGTTGAAGGATCGTAGATTGAGAACCTTGATATAACCACACCATTGAAAATGAAACAAGTAAACATTGCTATAGAGGTAGAACCCAAATTTGCAAAGATTGGATACTACTGGGATGACTCAACAGTGGATAAGGTTGTTGAATTGCTCTACGAATACCAAGATTTATTCCCTACCAAGTTCACGGATTTGAAGGGGATAATCGGGGACCTATGAATGATGAAGATTACATTTAAGCCCGACGTGAAGTGGGCTAAGCAAAGACCTTACCATCTCAATCAGAAATTTTAAGGAGAAGGTTTGCTTAGAGCTAGACAAGATGCTCGTGGCAGGCATCATTGAGCCTGTGGAAGAATCTGACTGGGTAAGTCCAATGGTGGTACAGGAAAAGAAGAAAAAAGATGAAATAAGGATATGTGTGGATCTTAGAAAGCTGAATGACGCCTGTGTACATGATCCTTTCTCGACTCCATTCACTGATGAAGTGTTGGACAATGTAGGTGGCCAAGAGTCATATTCCTTCACTGATGGGTTTTCTGGGTACCATCCGATCAAAATTGCATTGGAGGATAATAGAAAGGCAACTTTCGTGACTGAGTGGGGTTGTTTTCAGCACACTGTAATGCCGTTTGGATTGAAGAATGCACCTACGATCTTCTCACGCATAGTCATTGCTGCGCTTAAGGAATTTATTCATAAGCTGGAAGTATATTTTGATGACTGGATCATGTTTGGGCCAGTTAAATGCCATGTAGCAAGCTTGCACTTGATGCTGGATACCTGTCGAAGATACCAAATCACGCTCAAACTTAAAAAGTGTTTGTTTTTTGTTCCTTTTGGGAACCTGTTGGGGCATGTGGTTTGAAGGCAAGGAGTGATCGTAGACCCCATGAAGATCGCAGTGATACTGAACTTGGAAGCACTGAGGAGTGTCAAATAGCTGCGCGCTACCCTAGAACATATGGGACAATACAAAAATTTTATCAAAGGCTATGCCTAGATCACCGTGCCTATGGAGAAATTATTGAAGAAGGATGTCACATTCTACTAGAATGGTGACTATAAGAAGAGCTTGGATATATTGAAAGAAAAGATTGTCACCACGCTGATTCTAGTCTTCCCAGATTGGAAGAAGGAGTTTCATGTACATGTCGACACGTCATGCATAGCGCTGGGAGCAGTATTGACACAGGCTAGCGGAGAAGGCTTGGATCATTCTATCACGTTTGCAAGCCGAAGATTATCCAAAGCGGAGAAGAATTATTCCACCATCGAGCGCAAAGGGCTAGCCATGGTGTATGCACTCCATAAGCATAGGCACTACTTGTTGGGAGGCCATTTTAAGATGTATACAGATCACTCTGAGCTGAAGTACCTAGTCAATAAGCCTGTGTTGTGGGGGGGCGGAATCTGCAGGTGGCTCTTACTGTTCTAGGAGTATGATCTTGAAGTTATTGTGAAGCTTGGATGATTGAACATGGGACCAGACGTTCTGTCACACATCGAAATAGGGGAAGAACCCACTAATTTGGAGGGATTCCTTGACGCGCAGCTATTTTTAGTGCACATCGCGGATGGTCATTTTGAGGATTATTGGCTTATAGGGTCCTGACCCAGGTTCAGAGTTAAGTTAGCCAAACAAATATCGGTACTACTGGCCCTTTCGACAATAGTCCATGGAGCGCAGACTAAGGTCTCACCCGAAGTATTATGGGAGGGTGCTAGAACCAGGTTTCCGCTCCCTCGAGATATATGATGAGTTCAAGTGGTTCGCAGTTTAACCCTACGTACAGGTTGCTTCGTGCACTTTGCCGCACTTCGCAACCCAATATACTACCTTCGCGTAGCCCTATCTAGGGGATGAGTGTCGCGCTCTACGTTATTCCCCAAGATCATACTGGTATTCCACTCTTAGTTGATTATTTTAGCCTACTTGCGTGCTTTCAGTTATACTTAACAACATAAACCATTCATACAGGAGCACATAGTAAATAAACAATATATTTGTAAATTATATTAATCATTCATTAACCCAAGAATAGATACACAAAATGATAGCAAACTTCTCTTTATTAATTCCTTCCTCGGTTACAAACTCAACTCTGCCCTGCGCACTCAGTTGCAGGGGTCCGCGCACTCATCTGTGGACTACTAGGCCTCTGTGCACTCAGTTATAGAGCCTTCTCCTACTCTATGACCCAAAGACACACTTCACATTACTTCCTCAGCCTCTCTTCCTATTTCTCTACTTCATTTTCTTCACTTAGAGCCTCGCTCTATTTATACAATCCCATGCTCCACGGACCATGAGGAGGTCTATCCAGCCAACATTACATTACAAAACTAGGGCAGACAACCCTGTGACTCTATCATACTTTTCGCGCTCCGCACCCGCAATTTGTGGAGGTTTACAACAATATTGGGTGAAAAAATGGGCTTTGAGCCCAAGAACATGCCTTGGGGGGGATTCCATTCTCAACAGGCCCCCAACACAAACATGATGACTCACCCTCGAGTCACTTTATCAGCGAGGTGATCTTTGCATGGAGTCCCTCCAACTGTTCTCAAACTGTGCAAAGGTCAGCAGTGCACTAAGTTGCTGCTTGCTGAATCTACTGCATACATTGTTCTGAGATCTTTGTGTCTTGAGTGCTTCCCTTTAGTAATGTGTGAATCCCCTGTATGTGTGCAAGCTTGCCTTTGATGCCTGTCGTGATGGTGAAGGCCTCATCGATCGAAGGCTAGATGTGCGCTTTTAGAACTGCCTCCTTATGTCGTGCCGCGTCCACCTACTCCTTCAGTGATTTAGTCTGATTCAACCTCGCAAGTTGTTGGGTGAGGATTTCTATATGCGCAGTTCCTCAAACTATGTCATACTATTGTTGGAGTTCTCACGCCTCTATCTCTAAGCACTAGATGTTGGGGTCCTCTTGTAAAGTTGTGAGGACCTCAAGTGATTCTTCCAACATGGTGGTGTAGTCTCGCATTGCACCTTAGATTTGCTCCAATCCCATTGTGATAGTGGTAGCATGCTATTCTCTAACTTCTAAGGGAGTGGATGGTTGCGCTTTTAACCGCAGCTCGACGATTTGAAGATTCAACTACAGTTGAACCTCGGTCGTTTCTTCCCTGGCCTCGCGAACACCTGCTACTAACCTGTGGATCCACACCTCCTATGGTAGATCTGCAGGGATGACCAACTCTGGGATGCTTCGGCAACTGTCGCCTATCACCTGCACCAGTTGTTGATTTTGCAACACCAATTCATCGTGCTGCAAGCTGAGTTGTTCCATATTTATCTTCTTCTCCCTGAGGACTTGGAGCGTGCGGCTCTCCCTAGTGTGCAGCTCTGTCGTTATCCCATCTTGCAATAGATATAATGTCTCCCACGAAAGGGAAGCTATATTAATACCAAGACCTTTCATCGCGCTAACCGAAAACCTGTCGACCTCATTTGATGTCACTAGAGCCCCATATGGAAACACTATTGTGTTCGCCATCTGCGCACGCAACATTTTCTTTGTTGCCGTGGATCCGACTGCGAGTTTGGTTGAAAGGGTACCGACCTGAGGGGATGTGCCTATAATTCTTGCAACTACGCTTTGAGGGTCACCAACACAATCTCGTGCTACTGCATGAAATCCTAGAGAGCCACATTTGTGACATCGCGCACGTCTCACCAATGTCATGCAGATTAGCCTCGGTTAGGGTGATTGGGTCAATGGATAATTTTGAAGCCTTGACCTTCTTCCATGATCCTACCCATTCTACTAGGTGTTGGCACTTCAGTTGTGTGGATGCGGTTTGTGGGTCTGTGCATCCTTCTTTGGTTTCTACTTCCTCTGTTGCCTGCCCTTGCGAAGGCATTGCTTGGCCCTCGCCTACCTTCATGGTTTCTTCCTATGTTGTTGCTACTGTTGTGGCCTTTTCCTGCTTGGCTACTTTTTGTGCTGCTTCCAATGCCTCCCACACTTCGGCTGCTGCTATTTCCTTCCGCCTTTTTTGGCCAACTGTGCGATGTGCAGCTTGGCATAGTCTTTCTTCTTTTGTACTGTCGACCTCTCAAGTTCTTCAATGTCTGGGGCACTCCATTCCAGAGGCCATGCCTACAAGACATTGAAAATGCCATTGCAAGTGGCTACAAAGGGTAGCTTTGTCTGCTCCTTCGTCAGATCCTTGTGTGCCATGATATATATGTTATGCATGTCTTCCATAAATTCTACAAACCTCTGTAGACTGTTGTAGACCATGGGTGACAACCGCATCTTACGGTTGAGCCACATTTGGATGTTCATCTCCATGAGCACCCAAAAGATATTGTTGTCATGTATCCTTGTAGCATCCTTCGTGGCCCATAGCAAAGCGTACTTCACAGCCTCCGGTAAATCTCTATCAATTATGGGGAATTGACTATCCTCCAGTAATTCTCCTGCTATGAGCACTGTGGACAGCAATAGCCATGCATAGTGGAAGGTTTTACCTTGCTCCTAGGCTTTTCAACAATTCTCTAAGAATTATGTGCAGAGGAATTTGGACTAGTTAAACTAGACCCCCTCCGCGCACTGCTTGGCTAGTGTGACCACCAACACAGGTACCTCATCTGTGTGGCACTTATGCATAACTTAGCTTACCAAGATTTGGGTTGCCACGCGTACTTCTTTGTCCTTGACGTTGGAGATGGCGTAGCCCCTCTTCTTCTTTTACAGCTTGTACTTCGTCTTCATGGCCTCCACGAGGGCCAAATCACTGCCCTTTCCTTTCGATATGGTCTTGGGGTCCTTTCCTTTGTATGGAAGCCAAGAAACGCTATGAATCAGGTCTGTCATGATGGGGATGGGCTCCTCTAGCCATGAACACCCATCATGCACTAGGAAAAGTAGATACCTAACAATGAAAATGGTTATTGGGGCGCAGTGGAAATGTGGCACCCATAGTAGGTTTAGTAGCCCGACCTTTTCCACACCACACAACCACTTCCATGGCTCTAATGTTGTCACCACCCTCGCGGTGTTCTACTTCATCAGGTTTTTGGTCTCAAGGTGAGGGAACTTCTTACAGTCAATGAGGTCCCAATCTTCAAATTTCATGGTCGGCACACATCCCAGGTGCATGCCTTCAAACATAATGCCATCTAGGAGGAGCGGGGTCTGGAGTGAACTCTTGGTCTTGTCCAAGTCCTTGGGCACTTTGGCCTTCCCTTTTCGTGGGGGGACATAGGCGGGCAGTTTTGTCGGAGAGTGCTTAGGTTGAGTATCCACCTCCATGCCTTCGTCTTCCTCCTCTATGTTAATAAGGGCCTACAGATCTTCTTCTTCCTCGTCTGTTTCTATAGTGACGACTTTCCCTTTCTCCTCCATCGACAGTTTGTTACGTAACGGGTTCCACAGGGACATGCGTACGGGAGCCATTGCTTGTTTAACCTTCTTGGGTCTTGGCGTGCACGAATATTTCAGGATCTCTGCCATAATCCTGACACCTTCTAGAACATCCCCCATAGCTAGGGCCTGCGCGGCCTCACTAACTATCACCTATGCTATCCCCATACCATCCTTAGTTGTCATCATTGTTACTATGCAACAATCAATCACTCGCGAATACAGGGGCTTAATCAACCCTCGGCTCACAGTACTTAGGGCTCCGCTCAATTCGCAAATGACCAAGTGTTGTTTGCTGGGCAACCCTTTGTATTTTATAGCTCTTTTTGAATTCCAATTCATTAACACTCTCTTAGTGGTAGATTTTCCCAAATATTTCCCATAAATTTCATCTTAAATGCCTGCCACCCACTCCATTTGGCCTCAATTCGAGCATCCCATCATGAATAGTGACTTCAACAATCACTTACTGGCCAACCCGCCTACCAGCGCAGCCCTAGTCACAGACCTTGTGACTCTCTGCTTTTGCGTGCATCTCCAACATCATGCAACTCCCATGTAGAATAGTTTATAGTACCACACTCCCTTCCAACTACCTAGAGTGCTAAGACTATCCTTCCCTTGGCTAGTCAGGTGGTTACATTACCTGTGTAGAGTTCCATCCTGTCCTCCATCATGGTTCCTAGAGAATCCCCATGTTGTATTATTACGGTCGGAATCGCACACTTCATTGTTTGCAACATGCTACCGTGGTCACTATGCTTAGAAATATGCAGTTGAAGCCAAGGCATCAGACTGATCAATTCACGGAAATAAGTGTTAACCCTGTCATTAGGATCGCACACACCTTGTCTTACCAGCCTAGTATTTTTGCTGAGAAAATCTTTCATTATTTCATCCTCCATCTTCTTGACCTCCACATCCATTAAAGCAATTTTCTTCCTTAACCGTACCCTTTCTTCTTCAAGTTTGTGGAGTCTAACATTCCCTTGTTGGATTTCTTCCTTAAGTCCCATGTGTGTTATTTCTTGCGGTTATGTGATCCCTTGTTTCCAGGCTTCGCGAACCATCGTCTCTACGGGGGATACTGTGGGTGGACTAGGCTTTACATGCTCCATAAGGATCACAGCATCTACTCCATACTTCAGCTTCGGAAGTGCCCACGCGATCAGGATTTTGCACATGGTCCTATAAGTCCATAGAACCACTAGTACACGCAGGTCCCAGTCAGTTCATTTCACATGGTGGACCACGTTCAGTACTTTGCATAATTTGTTAAAGGCTTCCACATGGATAATGTTCTGTGAGCTTGGTCTTATCATACTTCTTAGTCATCGCTCGTGCCATCATCTTGCCCGCTCCTGCTTGTCGGTCGTGTTTCCTATCGCGAGGATGGTGTGCATTCATGCAAGTTGTGCAACAGACGCCTGTACCCATCTAGAAAGGTGGGCATGTGGGCTCGTTCGTCCATTATACCTAGCTTTCATCTACATCTGAGGCTTTCCAAACTACATGAGCATCATCCTTCTGCATTCGTGCCAGTCCTCAAAATTATGTTGGTGCGTACCCCACCATCTTGCAGGCATAGCACGTAGTACCCATTTTAGAGCATCAAACCGCTATTGTTCTGGCTCTTATTAATGCATGTTTTTATCTCTGAATATTATGATCTGGGTCTTTTTGAAGTTCTGAAGAGCTGCATAATTTTAGGTCAAAATTTGTAGATCTATACGCAGGTTGGTCTCGGTTAATTCACATATACATGTGGGTCCATTTCTTCAAAGTCACATATATAAAGGAAGGGTTTATGTTCATAAATGACAGATCAACCTGATCAGTGCTGTTGTATCTCTGTTTTCTATCAATGATGTCCTCATTATAATCTGGGTTGAGTGATAATGTTTGAAGTAGAACTGATTAAATGATGAAGTTGAATTTGGTTACATGTTGATTGGTTGAAAATATTATTGATGTTGCTAACTGTATGAGGGTTCTATAAGCTAACAAAATATTTCAGAAAAAACTATGGTTAACTTTGTTTCTGATTCAGAATTTTAAGTTTTTAGTATATTAAGATCTGTATGCAGGTTTCTCTACAGAACAGCTCATATACACGCAAGATTCCTTAAGTGAAGTAGCGTATACATGTTTTCATATGAATGATCAGGGTTGCAGTTGATTCTGTGTGTTGAAGCAATATTATGAGTTTAGTTTTGTGTTCTGGTTATAGTGATCTCACTATTATGTTTGAATTAAGTTGGTGTTTGCTTTAGTTTATCTACAAGTTGTGATGTATTAAATCAGGTGGATCCAATGTGAAAATTTATGAAACATGGTCCTTGGATGTTGCTAAAGGTTGGAGCCTTCAATGAGAAATTCGAAGCTTCCTACCGGTAGTACATGGTAATCAGATCAGGGGCTTGGTTCCTTCAGTGAGGAATTTGAAGCTTCCTCCCAATAGTAGCTGGTAATCAAATCATGGGTTTGGAGCTCCCTTTTAGTAGGAGATGGAGAACGTGTGAATGTTGTAGCCTTTATCAGGTGGGTGCATGCATACTAGCATGATTCTGAACCAATACAAGAATGTAAGAAGTTTTTGATATTAATAAGTTTGAAGACTGAGACAACAACAATGGTGGTTTTCTCCCCTATTGGGTTTCCACCTTAAATCTCGGTGTTCATGTGTGTTTCTTATGTGTCATATTTTATTTTGTTCTTAGTGTACCTTCTTACTACTTATAAAATGCCTGATAAATCTCTTACATTCTGGTTTAAGTTTAACATATAAAGAATTAGTTGTTTTACAAGTTTACTAAGCATATGAGTGTTTCTCACTATTGTTGTCGAAGGAGCTTCTTCGTGTATCATGTCTATTTTTTCTTGGAAAGCTTTAGGTTCTCCAACTATCAATCAGTCACCTATTACTCTGAAAGACTTTGATGGAAGAGGTTGTCATCCTTATGGAATCCTAAATGATCTACCCATAGAGTTAGAGGGTGAGACGGTGCAATCGAAGTTGATGTTGTTGATGATCAACTTTATTACAACATTTTTCTTGGTCAGAGTTGGACCTGTGCTATGTCAGCAATGGTCTCATCGCTTTTTCATATGATACAGTTCCCTCACAAGGGGGAAATTGTCAAACTAGGCTAGTTCTCTTACAACACTTCAGACCCTAACTGTACAAGTAGCATACGTTTTTCGGAAGAAAAAAAATTACCCTTTATGAGGATATTGGTGTCGGTTTTCTAAAAAACTCATAACTGATGAGAACCTTTGCACTCCCTCCATCTAATTTTCCTTCTACTTTTGTCGAGGTCAACATGATTACATCATGCACTATGGAATCTTATGATCTGTGGATAGTTCCTTTAGAGTCTCAATTGACCTCCTATGCCAATGGCATGCCTTTGAGCCCATTTAAGTTGGCTTACCACGCAATTCAACCATTTTTCGACCCATCATATTCTGAGATTGATCAAGTGAATGTGATTAATGATGATTATTCTCCTTTACCCTGGTTAGAACCAGTTTCACTTCCTGATCCTTTCGATTATACGTTTCTGACTAATGAAATTATTATGTAGGTCATGAGTTTGGATGAAATTCCATGGAACGATTACCATCATCATTCATATTTTCTACCTAACCCTGGTAAAATTGAGAATGATTTTCAACTGTGTTTTCACCTAAGATTGTAGATAGTTCGGAATGGTCCATTTTGATTTTTCAAGTTGAATCCAAAAGGAATTTTGGAAATATATTTACAAAGGTTTCCATTTACATCTCAATCAAGATAGGAATTATTGAAAATATTCACATAGGTGGTTCGTGCTCATTCGAAGAGATTCGAATGCATAATGCCCTATTTCAAGAATTCCACAACATTTTTTCCTTGTCCTGTGAGGAAATGCCAAGATTTTACCCAAACATTCTTGTGCACAAGATAAATACTTACTTGGATGCAAAACATATCATAGAACGATTACATCTGGTGCATCCATGAAAAGTTGTTGCAATTAATGCTGAGGTCGAGAAACTACTTAAAGCACGTTTCATCTACCCAATTCCCTTAACTAATTGGGTATCGAATATTGTACCTGTCAACAAGAAGCAGGGAACCATTAAAGCATGTGTCAATTATAGGGATATCAATAAGGCTTGTCCAAAGGAAAACTATCCTACCCCCTATTTTGATCAAATCATTGGCGATTGTGCTAGAAATGAATTTTTTTCATTTATGGATGGATTTTCTAGCTACAACCAAATCAACGTACTCCCAGCTAATGTGAATAAAACCATGTTCATTTTTCCATAGGGGAATTTTGCCTATAAAAAACTCCCATTCGATTTGAAGAATTTTGGTGAAACTTTCCAATGGGCTATGTCTTACGCATTTCATGATATCAAGCATATTGTGCAACCTTATTTGGATGACTTGCCATCTCATTCGTTGAGACAAGAAGACCATCCAACACATTTGAGAGCTGTCTTTATGAGATTTCATCACTACAATATACACTTGAATCCCCACAAGTTTTTTTTTTGTGTGCCATCCAGTCAATTTCTAGGATTTATCATTTCAAAGGAAGGCATTCATGTCGATCCACTCAAGGTTGAGGCTATTCTAAATTTTCCTTCTCCTTCCAATCTCTGCCAACTCCAATTTTTGCAAGGCAAAGTAAAATTTCTACATTGATTCATCCATAACTACACCAAGTTAACTAAAGGTTTTACTCTACTGTTGAAAAAGGGCATCTCATTTACCTGGGACGAAATGGCTCAAAAGGCCTTTGATCACTTAAACATGCATCCACCCATATACCATTGTTGCCTCCTCCTAATTATCATCGAGAATACTTTTTATACTTAGCTGCATCCGACGTTATTATTGGCATGGTTTTAGTTAAGGAAGACAAATTGAATGAAGATCATGTGATATATTACTTAAGCAGGAATCTAACAAAAACTTAAGAAAAATATGCACATGTGGAGAAGTTGGCCTTGGCAACTGTTCAAGTTATTAAACATTTTTGTCACTAAATTATATTATGCAAAACTACTGTGATTTCTGATTCTAACCCTATGGTTTACATTCCTACGAGACAATTACTAGGGGGCAAGTATTCGAAATTGATAGTTATCCTACAAGAATTCGATTTGCAATTCATAAAAACTAAATCTAAGAAATCGTTAATATTTGTTGAATTATTATATGACTTTCCCTATACTGAGATGGAAACCATGGCAGAGGATTCTCTTACAGATGAATCTCTATTTCTTATCAGTAGTTTAGATCCCTAGTATGGATATATCATCATTTATCTTTAGACCCAGACATTTCGGCCAAAACTCAATCGAAATGATCATCATCGTATTCGATACCAATCCCAGCAATACAATATTGTTAGTGATACACTTTATTGTCGTGGTGTTGATTCCATCTTTAGACGATGTTTAACTCACAAGGAAGCCGAAAAGGCATTAATGACTACCATTATGGAGCTTGTGGTGGTCATATGTAAGGGCTTGACATTACTTAAAAGATTCTGCGTGTGGGGTATTTCTAGCTTTCTATATTCAAAGACTATATAACTGCGGTCCAGAAATGCCACAATTGTCAGATATATGATTGAAAAATGTTTTCACACCTAACTCCTCTTCACCTAATCATTTTTGTTAGTCATTTCACTAAACGAGGCATTGGTTTCCTTACATGTAACCCTCACTCGGCCAGGGGGAATTGGACATTATCCTTGTGGTAGATTATTTTACGAAATGGGTTGAGGAGATGCATACATATAAGGATGATGGTGAAGCAACATCCATTTTCACATTCAATCATGTGATTGCTAGGTTTGGAGTTCCACAAGTCATCATCATGGACCATGGTAGCCATTTTCAAAACTTTATGATGATTGATCTTACTACAAAGCTAGGCTTGTGTCTTGACAGTTCTACTCCATATTACCCGCGGGCAAATTGCCAAGTAGAAAACATTAACAAGGTTTTAAGCACCATGATTAAAAGGATTATTAGCATTCATAAACGAGATTGATATCTAATGTTTTTTTCCATCATTGTGGGCATATCGTACCACAACAAAAACTTTGACTGGTTTTACTCCTTTCCAACTTGTCTATGGCATGGAAGCAGTTTTACCTATTGAATATGAAATATTGTCTTTGTAACTGGCAATTGAATTGTTACCAGCCACGTCTTCTGAGGAAGAAGTTTCCTGTACTTAGCACAACTCAATGAGACTCGTCATGATGCTAAATTAGCTAGCAAGGCCCAAAAGAAACAAGTTAAGGCACAATATGATCAAAATGTAAAACCTCGTTCATATGCAGAAGGTATTTAGTCTCGGTCTATGATAAAGAGCACAATAAGTTAGGCGTTGGTAACTTTTAGCCTATGTGGCATGGCCCTTATGTTGTAAAACATGCATTGGAAAAAGGGGGGTATGAACTAATTGATTATGACGGAATTCCTTTAGGAAAGCTCAGAAATGGTCTTTACCTAAGGAAATATTATGCTTAGATTTCTCAATGAAGAAATTGTATATTGTTGTACCATATTTTATGTGTGGACATTTTTAGCAGCTTTTTACATTTTTATGCTACTTCTCCTACTTATCTTGCATTACTCTTTATTTACAGAAGTCGAAGCTTCCTCAAACTTACATTGGCTTTGCTAATTTTGTTAGTCGTAGTACTCAAAATTTATCTTCCCCAACCTGGGTCATTTATGCACCCACATATGAGTTAGTTTCTATTCATGGGATATGCCTCGGTCGAATAATGAATAATATTGCAAAGTATATCGCAGTGATTGCGATATTATCTCATGCCATTTCATTTGGAATTCGTTGATTGATCATTAGTTTATATTCGCAACTCACAGTATTACAGTTGAAAGATTTTTATTCAGTTAGAAGTTCTTCAATGTTAATAATGTTTTTGCGAGTTCATCTCTTGGAAAGATAATTTGACTATATCGAGTATCAACACATTCCGAGAAGTTTAAATACATTAACTGATTCATTATCTAATTATGTGTTACATTATCATTTGTAAAACATTTGTCAGAAATCAAAAGTAATATTCATTCATATATTGTACAAGATAAACTGAAATAGTAGTAGCTTTCATTAGTTAAATGTCCGTAAAAAGTGTGGTTTTTACAAAAATGTCATCGAAAGACATGAGGCTCTATGGCCTTTATTTTTCAAACATGCTAGTTCATCATCAAAAAGAAAAAATCTAGCCCGAAGACTAGCGACTACACATGATGGTCATGGTAGCAAACAATAGCGTGAGCTACTCGTCGTAGAAAGTGACTAATAGGTCTAGGAAACCCCACTATGTGCCTCTGATAATGGAGAGGCAGATCATCTATCCTGACATCCGAGATGTCTAGGATCAATCTCTCGATTTTGTGATCTAACACATTAAATGCCTCTTCTGCGTCCAGGTTCTACATTGCGGGAGCCACTAGCTTCTCACTACATCTATCATATATGCGTAACCATGTCATTATAATTGGGGCCACATATGCATGATCATTTCAAACAATTAGTTTTGGATCCCAAAAAATAACAAAAAATTCAAAAAATCAAAAACAACCAAAGTGTGAGGTTTTTACCTAGATCACTCGACTGCATCTCAGCTAGTAATGGAATATCTGGATCACCTATATAATCAAGTCCTACTTATGGAAAATCTTCAACCATGATGATCTGATTTTCCTGCCACCCAAAGAAATCAGGAGTGAACCAGATCGTTGGTCGTTCATCACCTTTTTTGCATGCCATTAGTGTGACCCATTTCAGCATGTGAGGGTCCTGAGGCGCTCCTCTCTCTATAGCTACCTATGGAGCGAGAAGAGAGATCCGCACTAGAGAAAATGAGATGACAAAGGCACCATACCAAAAAATCTAGAGTTTGTTGGTTTTGACTCTAGTTAGTTTCCCTTTCAGATTGGAAACTATTGCCTCGCACCAGTTGAATATAGTAGGTTGCAAACACTCTAAGGTAGTTTGAATTTGAAACTTTGTAAGCAAGTGAAGAGCTGCACTTTCACATAGTCATGCAACAGTGAACCCAATAGATTCAAAGGAAGCCTCTCTATGGTTTTGATGTCAATTCTCTCATCTTTGAGAGCATCTTTTGGAGAGCAATGTTGTATCAGATAGGTGGCATTTGTTTCTCCACCTCACCTATATCCATACAGAGAAATTTCTACCCTGCAGCGTGGGAGACTAGACAAGAAGTATTTAAATGTCATTAGCATAAATAATGAGCCTATGGTCTCCAATTATGAATTATTCTTCTTGTGCATTCTACTTGCCCACCATCCACTCTAGCAAGTCTAGTTGGGCTTTCATGCCTGGAATAGTGAAAAAATTATACAAGAAACATTTTGTCAATGCTTGTATAATATCTGGATGGTCCAGAGAAGCTCTGTCTTTTTCTTCATGTTCACACTCTCTCCACTCCATTTTTATGGCTCAAAACCCTGCAAACAAATATGGAAGATCATTAGAAAAGATCATGGTGAGATTTTGAAAGTAATTTGGTTGTTTGCTATTAAACATTTTATGCCCTCGGTGTTGTGTGTAGGTGACTGAACAAGACAGTGCATACGTGTGTAGTTCTAGCCTTAGAAACTGTGCACATCCTGATTTTTAGTGTAAAAAATCCAGTCGATGTGCGCATCCATGATAAGTGTGAACTGTGCACATCAAGGGTGATTTTACCACAAAAAAACCGAAATACATAGTGAAATGTGAAATGAAAACCATAAAAATGAAGATCTCGGAGAGATGATTTACTTGGATAAGATGGCTCGTGGTTTCGTCCAATGGTTTTCCTAGAATCTACTTCTGAAGTTCTTGGTGAAAAACGAGCTCTATCACTCTTAAAAGGTAAAAATACAAATGGTAAAAAAAATTTACTTTTTTGTGTTTTTAAGCCTATTAAAATATAATTTTTTCCTATTAGCCTTTAAAATCCAAATTTATAATTTTTTTCACTATATTTTTTAGCAGTGATATGATTTTTGAATTCAAGTGTGCATATCACATGTTATTTACAAACACAAATCATTTTGGTGTTGGGGGTATTTTTGTCACCTTTTCGAACTCGTTAAAACTTAAAAAAAAAAAAAGCGAAAACAAGGAGTTCTCTTTATGTCTTTTTCAGAATAATTAAACATGAGAGGATCACCGAGTACTTGATTGTTTGAACTCGTGAAAGTAAATGAACATCCGTCTATTTAGTATAAGCTTACCCCTTTTATGGATTAAACTAGAATATTTACGAAAAACATATACATTGACTAATCATGGCCAGTATATTTCCCTCCTGCATTATTTTACCCTTTTTTGGGCTTGAGGGACTCAATTTACGAAAAAATACATTGTGGAGTTTAATTATGTTTTTCTCCTCACTCCCTAAAACTGAAAAAATCAAGCTTTACTTTCTTCGGGCTCATTAAAATTTACATTGGAAGAACTGAATGAGTTTTCTTTTTGTGTCTTTTTAAACTATTTAAACATAAATATGGCATCAAGATATGTTGTAAATGCATTCACTACTGATAGGGGGGCAGGGGTGAATCCGTAGTGTGGCACTTTTAAAGATTTTCCGCAATTACCTAATCTTTTATACCATGCACAAAGTGAATCACAAACCATAGATAAGAGAACCAAAAATAAAGCATGCAACCATAAAATAAATAAATTAAACTAATAAAAATATATACATACATATATATATATATAAATCACACATTTATAACATCAAAATAACACATAAACACAAGTATTTATGGTGGAAAACCCATCCACGAAAAAAAATTATAAAAAAGTGTTGCACTTCTCGATTCTTTTATTAATCGTCAAGAAAATTACACATGGATAAGCTCATTCCAATGAGCCTTGAAGACTTGATTCTTTCACAATCTTTTGGGCCTTTCAAACAGGAACTTATTTCTCTCTCGGATCTATGGACTACAGTGCACTGAAGGCCACCACTATCAATTGTTCCTCACCCCACTACGATGGGACTATCCAACTCCTATTGTATGGAGAAAACTCTTACCTCTACTAAATACACCAAGTCACTATCTACTCAAAGCTTGCATGCCTTCACTATCTCCATGTGAGCCTCCTTTCATCTTTTTCAAACACGACTGTGAAAACTTACTCAACATGAGCACTACAACAACATAGCATTAAAGCTCTATCAAATGATATTTGCAACACAAGTTGGCATCAAAACTTCAACACAAAACTCCACACCAGCTAGAACACAATCTCCTCAACTCACTACATCAATACACAACTCTTCATCACAAACACTACATAAATATAATGGCTGAAATATACTTTAGCCCACTGCCACTACAACTACAAACTGATTCAGTAAATATGTGTAATATGGCTCACACAATTTTCAAGCTCTTCTTCAAGTTCTCACTCACTCCACACACTAGTGCAATCAACCAACGAAATAGACTCAATGTCTTCCTCTATTTATCAGACTCTTGAGATGATTAACTTAGTAAATTCTACAAGTTATGGAAGACTCAACAACTCCTTTCACATGCTTGAGATTTGGTTTAGGAAGGCATATTGACCAAATCAAGCACTAATTCCACTATCCCTTTCATATCTTCAAACTTGATCCGCTTCTAGATACACCATGACCCTTTTTGACCACATACTCAAACTTTTCTATCACGATATAACATAAAAACCAAATAAAACATTTGAGAAGTACGAGAAACATGGAGAAAACTCATCTGCAGACCCATTCACTCTGATGACACACTGTGCAAGCGTTCAGGTACTTAGTCACTCTTGTGGCACACTATGCCAGGGGCCAGAGTTGCTCCCACAAGCCTCTATACCTGTGTCCAGGGTAGAGAACCTTCATTTTCTCCCAATTTGGACCAAATTTAGAAAAATTGTTCATGTGGACGATAATTGGGTATGTTCTGCAGAAACCCCATGTCTCAGAAATTTTAAATTCATCTTCATTTTCATAGAAATTCCAATCCAAAACTTCCACTTTTATCCAAACACCATACTCAACAACTAGGACAAAATCTAAAGTAAAACATTTGTTCTTCAATCCATAACCACTTCCACCTAATCCATCATCTTCATATACTCTTGTACACTCCTCCAAGCATATACAGTAGATCTGCAACTAATGAATAAGCAAGGAACAAGTCTAAGACATGTTAGACCTATTCTATACCAACTTTAGGACCAAGACCAACACTTTCGACTCCTCAGGAAACAACCTCAATATCTCTGACACCTATAGCAACATCTCTATCCTCTGTAATAACATCATCAAGTCCTACAGCATCAGCAGCATGCCATACAAATGCCTCCAACACTAATGGAAGCACCTCCAACACAAATAGCCTACAATCATCACATGAAGAAACAAACCAATGTCTCCAAGAAAAGTAGAGACATATGCAACAACTATAGCAACACTCTAACAACCTCTTGTTGTTATATAGGAAAATGACCTCCTCATCAGCTCAGAGGAGAAAGGTAAGATGACCGAAAGATTGAGCAAGTTCACAAGCCTATTTGCCAATCTAACACTCCCCAGGAACTAGCAAGGTACTTTATAAAGCTTCGTAGCCATGAAATAGGTGTGATGGTCCCTAGGGTAACTCTATGTGTTTCCTTGGGGGCAGAGTTAGTCAACTTTAGTGAGTTTCTGGAGGTAAAAGGAGCGGGTTGACTAAATAATATCCCTATATTCACTCATATGTCATCCCATAAAGCAGGGAAACATCCATATTCGACCTATTTGAGGAATTACTATTCCTAATGGAGTCTAACAAATAGGGAAAGAGTGATAAATCATGGAAATATCTCGTCTTTTTCCCAAAAGAACTCATGAAAGAATTGGCAAGGCATATCCTCTCATGTTATATATTTGAGGCTAGGGGCATTGTGAAAAGAGGTTGAAAGTATTGAAAGGATTTCCTATTGACTGTCAAAGCTTTGCATTAGACATTGGCTCATAAAGAGGTTAAGAAGAGAGAGAGAGAGAGAGAGAGAGAGGAGATGGAGGAGAAAGGGAATTTTTATTCAACTAATGATTATAATCACTCTTTCCTATCATTAATATAGACCTATATTTGTGTTGTCTACTCCATGGCGTTGGTATTGTGATTTATTTATATGTTTATGCAACACTATTAATTATGAGTAGCTTAGGTATGTGTAGTTAGATATCCTTATGTATTCTTGTATTGATTATCAAGGTTATATGTTGTGATATTATGTGTCATCTTGTCTATGTGTAGGTATTGATCTAGGAGCTAGCCGATAGGTTTTCCACTCCACTAATTTGAGTTCCCTAGCAACACCACACCAAGATCTGAGGTAACAATATTCCTCCTTACTTTGACTATAATTTCATTAATATGAATATGTGCATGTATCTTTGTGCCCGTTGCAACTAATCTGACTGTCTACCAAGGATCCCGAGAAGATCCTTAAGGTTATTTCCACCACAATCACCTATGCATTAATCCTTATAATAGAATTGGCGACTCTGCTAGGGACTACACTTAGTTCTTGGTTTTCTCCCAGAAAATTCCCAAATCTCTCTTTCTTCCAGGCCCTCCTGTACTTCTTTATCCCCTTTCTGACCACTCATGACTATGCAGCACCCTTCTCACAGTGCCCAACCTTTGATCTAATACCAACAGCCTTGTTTTAGAGCCTCTCCCACACTAACACACCACAGTAGTGAAACCAGTGCTTAATAAGGCATTGTTGCCTTGCAAACAAAGCGTTAGTGCAACCACTAACTCTTTGTGTCCTTCGCTAAAGTGCCTTAGCTAGTCATATCTTGATAAACAACCATCTCTGTGAACTCCTAGGTTGATAAAATTGCTTGTAGGCTAATCAAGGATCTAAAGTTGTGTATGTTTGATTGGCTCTCTATTTCCTGATTTTTTTTTTCTTTTTAAGAAAATAGATTTACTACTTAAAGTTTTTCATACAAAAAAAAGAATACGAAATTGTTTACAATTTTTCTGCTTAGTTGGTTAGATCCTGAATTTTTTTTGGTTTTAAAAGTTGTTGGAGAGAATTGAATTTATGTCGGTTGTGCTTTTGTTTTACTATACTGGATGCATATATATTGATGTATAGATGACCCTTTCCTTGTAGAAGCAATTCATTCATAAAAGTGAAATTAGAAGCATTTTTTCTGCATGGTTTGTGTCAGAGTTCCACATAACTCCATACGTCAACACCCCCATAGAAGACATTAACAAAGTACATTTAAAATTTACATCGTAATAAAATCAATTAGCAACTCTTTTATGAGTAAACATACATATTACACTAGGATCTTGGGTTAGGCAGTTGTGAGTTCACTACCCAAGATCACAAATCGAGACTAGTGTCATTAACGAGGGAAATCATTCTGCACTCATACTATCTGGGATCATTCCAATCAAAGCAAATATAAATACGAGATAATATTTGAGTGCAAAAGAAGGTAGACCACTTTCGATTACATCTCCTTTGGTTATTTTGTGTATTAGAGATCCCTTCAGGGATATCAAAGTTGACCCGGAGACTCAAGTATCCTGCCCACGTAGAGTATTGTCTACGACCATGTCCCCCCCAGTAGTGTCTATGATTTGAGGTAACCATACTGGCCATACTTTTTAGGGAAGAACATAAGGTGACTGGGGCGGGCTACCCTAGTACCTAAACAGAGAAACCTACTATGTCTTCGGTTTTTGGGAGGGTGCTAGTCTTCACGAGAGTAATTGGCCCCTTAATCTGAGGTTTGGGTGTTGGCTTGTTGGGGCCTGACCCAGGTTCGCAGTTAATTAGCCAAACAAATCCTTGTACTACTAGCCCTTCCAGAAACAATCCACAGAGCACAGACTGAGATCTCACCTAAAGTAGTATGGGAGGGTGCTGAAACCAAGTTTCCGCAAGTTTCCGCACCCTTGAGATGTCTGAGAGGTTCAACTAGTTCAATTGTTCATCCCTGCATGCCGGTCACTTTGTGCACTTTCATGTTCCTCACACCCTGATATACTGCCTTTGCGCAGCCCTAACCAGGGGCTATGGAACTTCCGTGCTGCTGGAGTAGCACTTTGTGCTATTACCCAAGATCTTACTTATCTTCCTATACCATTTAATTACCTTCGCGTACTTGGATGTCTTACATTATTGTTATTTTCACAAAACATCCATATGAGTTTGCACAACAAATAAATAGTATACTTGCAAATTATACCCAATAATATATTAAAACAGGAAAAGATACACAGAAATATGGTAAACTTCTCTTTATTGATTCTTCCAATGGTTACAAACTTGACCTACCCTGTGCACTCAGGTGCAAGGGTCTGCGCACTCAACTGCGGACTACTAGGCCTCTGCGCACTCAGCTGCAGAACCTTCTCCTACTCTACAACCCAAAGGCACACTTTACACTTCGACTCATTCACTCAGACTTCTCATGCTTCTTCGCTATTAGTTATGGTATCCTCCCTTCTACACTTAGAGCCTCACTCTATTTATACAATCCCATGGTCCACGGACCATGGGTAGGTCTATTAAGCTGATATTACTTTACAAAAACAAGGGCAGACAACCTTGTGACTCTATTATTATTTCGCGCTTCGCGCCCACAATTCGCGGAGCTCTTGCAAAAGGATTTGGTCAAAACTTGGGCTATAAGCCCCTGAACATGCCTTGGGGGGATTCCATGTCCAACAAGCCTCCAACAAAAACATCGTGACTCGCCCTCGAGTTAGTCTATCGACACGAAGATCTTCGCAAAGTCCTTCAAACTCTGCTCGAACTGCTGCAAGGTCGGCAGCGCACTGAGCTGCTGCCTGCTGGATCTGTTGTACGCGTTGTTCCGAGACCGCAGTGTTGAAACTTTTTCTCTGCATATATGCCTGTATCTGTTAAATTATGTTATGTTCTATGCTTAGAGTAGTTTACTTATTTTTCTTCTTATTAGCCACAGATTAGTAATCACATATACATTAAGTAAAGAGCAGATAGAACATTAAATGATCAACAGAAAACAAGCCAAGACAAGAGACACAAGATGTGGCGGCTAGCCAAGGACAAACCCCAATGTGGGGAAACCCTTTGATCAAATCTTCTTTTATATTCAATAGCTCAGCAGAGAGAAATAATACAAAATCTGAATTCGGTAATTTTATATCAGCAGCAATAAACCCTAGATCAGTGAAGTCAAACTTGGTCAAACTAGCTGAAATTGACCTCTAAAATACTCGCTCAATTTCTGGTCTATTAAGCTGATATTACTTTACAAAAACGAGGGCAGACAACCTTGTGACTCTATTATTATTTCGCGCTTCGCGCCCACAATTCGCGGAGCTCTTGCAAAAGGATTTGGTCAAAACTTGGGCTATAAGCCCCAAAACATGCCTTGGGGGGATTCCATGTCCAACAAGCCTCCAACAAAAACATCGTGACTCGCCCTCGAGTTAGTCTATCGACACGAAGATCTTTGTGAAGTCCTTCAAACTCTGCTCGAACTGCTGCAAGGTCGGCACAGATTAGTAATCACATATACATTAAGTAAAGAGCAGATAGAACATTAAATGATCAACAGAAAACAAGCCAAGACAAGAGACACAAGATGTGGCGGCTAGCCAGGGACAAACCCCAATGTGGGGAAACCCTTTGATCAAATCTTCTTTTATATTCAATAGTTCAGCAGAGAGAAATAATACAAAATCTGAATTCTATAATTTTATATCAGCAGCAACAAACCCTAGATCAGTGAAGTCAAACTTGGTCAAACTAGATGAAATTGACCTCTAAAATACTCGCTCAATTTCTGGTCAACTTGTCCTTGAAAAGCCTAAAGAAACAACCCTTGAACACCCCCAAAATTGCAGTCAATTTGCATATTTCTGAAGTCAACTTGTAGCCCTAAAATAGGGTAGTCAACATCGGTCAAACCAGAGGTCAGATCATCTCGATTTTTATGCCAAAAATTGGGGTTTGCCTAAGAAAGGTAGCCACACCCAATCCACACTTCCAGAAGGTCAATGCTTGGTCAACGTTGGTAAAAGAGATGACCTGCTTCCCTAGCGTCCTTCTTTCTATGTCTTCCTTGCCCTAGGACGTCTTCCTTTCAGCCACACATGAGAGAGAGAGAGAGAGGGGCTCCTTTTATGCATAGGAGAGAGAGAGAGAAGATGAGTGAATTGAATTTTCCAAATGAGGAGAATGCTCCTTGTATTTATATGCAAATGTTGAAGTTGAATAGACATGACTGTTGGGATTCTGAGCCTCTATACGTTTGTTGGCTGGCCTTGACAATTTGTCCATAATCAAAATAAATTCATATCTCCATAAATACTTATCAGAATCGGATGATCTTTAGATCAATCCTACACCTCTCGATGAGGGGAATCTAGGAAAAATATCAAAAGCCATAAATAAGGTGATCCACATGGAGTTTGGCCCTATTTTCCAATTTTAATACTCCCTCTCAACTAGGGATAACTTCATCTGCAATCCATGAGACTGTCACTGCTATCCATCCATCAAATGCATTGCCTTGTACAGCTTGACCCCACTCTGCTCTGCTCTACTTTGCTATGCTTTTCTCTACTCTGCTCTGCTCAAACTATGAAGAAGAAGAAACGATCGAGGATGTATCATACCATCCTCCACTGACCCCAAGTTAGTCTCAGAGTGTGAACCACTCTCACTGATCCCAGATCAATGAAGGTCATCCTAGCATAGAGAATATTGTAGATACAGCAATACATCCATCGATAGTACTACTATGGTCCCTATTCTCATTTCCCTGCTTATTGATCAGATGAAAGGTACTTCCCATGAGTGCATGACTGCATGGGTAGGATGCCTCGACAGGAGAACTAATCATCCTGTCCACAGTAGAACGAATCATCCTATCTAGTGGATGCCACGGAGAACTAATAATCTTGGCCTACAGGAGAACTAATCATCTTGCTCCACAATTGCCACAAAGAATGAATCATCCTAGCCCACAAGAGAATTAATCATCTTGTTCCACAGTCGCCACGGGGTGTCACAGGGGAAGGTTGAACCTTTACCCTGTACATAGTGCATAAACAAGGGATGGTGAGTCGCCCTGTTGTCACATGTCACTCCAAGAAGTACCTCGCTCCCCCCTGGAGCTCCCAAAGCTCAATACATCATACTTGACCCTCATAAGAGGGTCCCTGAATGACACCGAGTGGTTCTCAGAAAGTCAGGAATTTGACCTTTCCTAGGGGCTTTGTCAAAATGTCAGTGACCTATTCATCTATACTGATATGTTGGAGCCTTATTTCTCCTTGCTGCACCATATCTCAAATATAGTGGTCCCTGATATCGATATGCTTGGAGCGATCATGAAATACGGGATTCACTGATAAACGGATCCCACTCTGGTTGTCACACAGAATCACGGTGGTATCCAATGTAAATCTAAACAGCTCATTGAAGAGCTTTCACAACCTCTGCCTCAGCGGTGCTCAAAGCCACTACTTTTGCTTCCTATTCATCCATGATATTGAGGCAAATCCCAAAGATAAACAACACCTCGAAGTGCTCTTTCGGTCCACCACACTGCCTGCCCAATCAACATCAGTATACCCAAGTAGTCTCACATCTCTGACAGTGTATCTCAACCCATAAGTGATTGTGCCATGAAGATATCTCAATAGATTCTTGGCACCAATCCAATGTGAGTGGTGAGGCTCAACCATACATTGACTCTATGTGTTGACTACAAAGCATATATCTGGATGAAATTTCACCAAGAACATTAATGCTCCGACGAGTTGATGATACTTGGTAGCATTTCGTAAAACAATTCTGGCAGTACTACCGCTTAACTTCTTGAAGTCAAGCTCCATCAAGGTAGTTACGGGCTTGCAGTCCACCATGACAAATCTCTCCAATATCTTCACCACATATTTTCCTTGAGATAGGAAAACCTCCCCTGGTTTCTGTGAGACTTCCAGTCCTAGGAAACAGTGCATAAGTCCTAGATCTTTCATCTCGAACTCACAAGCCAGCTCCCTCTTACATTCGTGAATGAGAGGGTCTGCACCTGTTAGAAAGAGGTCGTCAACATATAGCACCAATATGGGAGGCTTGTCATCTATAACCTTAAAGTAAAGGTTAGGGTCGGCTTCACTCCTAGTCAATCCTAGCTTCGTTAAGTAGCTATTGATCCTCTCATACCATGCTGAGGGTGCTTGCTTTAGCCCATAGAGGGCCTTCTTCAACCTGCACACATGAGATTATCAATCATAAATCTCAAATCCTTCAGGTTGCTCCACATAGACTTCCTCTTTGGTCGAACCATGTAAGGACACAGTCTTGACATCCATCTAATGTAGGTTCCATCCTTGCGAAGCAGCAAGGGCTATGATCGAGTGGATGGTGGTATATTGGGCAACAGGTGAAAATATCTTGTCATAGTCTATAACTTCCTTCTGGGAGAAGCCACGAGCGAAAAATGAGCCTTATACTTTTCCGCACTTCCATCAAATACATGCTTTATCTTGTAAAGCCATTTTGAAGTGACCATTGCTTTGTCTTGGGGTCTAGGGACCACATCCCAAACATCATTTTTCATAATGGACTCATATTCCTTGGTCATAGCATCCTTCCATACTTGATGTTAGACAGCATATGTGAATGATGAAGGCTCATTTTGGATGATCGTGCTCGTGATGGTCAGGTATCCATGACACTTATTCGGCTTCTTACTTTCACAGAAGGTTCCTCGCGGTGCAATGTGTCCTTCAGCATCATCAAGTGTCCCCCTAAGCCATGAAGGCCTCTTCCTAGAAGAGGAAGGCTCTTGTGGAGGAGGATCAATAGGATCCATAGGTTCCTCCACATCGGGCATCGTCTCATCTTCTTTTTCCTTTGGTTCCTCAATGTCAACTTCTTTGCATCCCCTTCAAGTAGGAAGATTTTCTACCTTGATAAGAGCCATATCTTTGTCAAAGGTGACATCATGACTAATATCGACTTCCCTTTGACCAGCTACATAGATTCTATAGCCCTTATTATTTTTTCTATAGCCCACGAAGATTCCTTTCTTTCCGGATGCACCCAATTTATTCCTTTTTTTCTTTAGGCACACAAAAATATACAGGGCTTCAAAAAATTATAAAATGAGGTACATCAAGTTTCTTACATGAGTCTCAAAACCGACCTATTACTTACCCAACCAAGGGGCTAAAGCCCCTTTGACTCCTACTTAACTGGGCACTTCGCATCCACATTTCACAGAGACTTTTCACTTTTTACAAAACTTTTACAAAAATTGGTTAAACTAACCCTAAAATTGACCTTGGGGACCATATCCCAATAGGCCCCCAACAAAATATGGTGAATCACCCTTCAGTCACTTGGCTGGCACTGCAATCTTTCTGCGAAGGCCACATAACTTGACTTGCAATGCTATTATGCCAGCGGAACTCTGTACCGTAGCCTCCTGCACTTCCTTGACCAATTTCTCTATTGTCGAGCCTTCCATTGCTAGGTGCATTGTTCTCTGTGATTGTTGCAGCATCCTTAACTTTTCCTGAAGCGATAGAGTAAGCTAATAAGCTTCCTCTATCTAAGGTTGTAGTCTGGCCTTAAGCAATGCCTCTTTCCTCTATAGCTCTTTAATTTGTGATTGTAGCTACTTGTCTTCCTATAATCACACGAGGCATTGGGCTAGCACCAAAGTGCACGCAGTCACTCGGACTTCATCATACCTATGTTGTGTCTCCCTAATATCCGTGTTAAGTCTCTACAAGTTAGGGTCCTCCTGCAAATTTGTCCACAACTCCATGGCTTGATCAAACAACATCACACAATCTATGACTAGGGTATCCAATGTGCCCATGTTTTCCCTGATCGTTGCTCTGCATTTCTCCCCGACCTCTCGTGGAGTGGTTCACTGCAACTTTAACTGAATTTTTGAGATATTCATCTGAAAATCAAATGTAACTTTACCTATCTCATCCTTTGACATGTGGACAGTAGCAGCCAATTTTCTGATTTTTACAGTAGCTGCAGCATCCTCTGGGATATTCAACTCTCGAACTGACTTGCATGCTTGCTCTATTGTTGTCCCTAAGCTCTGACTTCGTGCTTTCAGCTCCTCCTTTTATTTTAGTGCATGAGATTTCATCCTGAACATATTTTCATTGTTGACTTTGAACTCACTGATGATTGCAAGGGTGTGCCGCTCTCTAATCCTCAGCTCGTCTAAAACTCCCTGATGCAGTGCATGGAGGGTTTGAAGTGACAACACGACCAAGTTCACCCACGTATCTTTAACAGTGATTAATACAACATGGTTTTCCTCTGATTTTGTGCAAATAGACCCTTCTGGCAAAGGTATGACTCTAAGCTCCAGAGTCTGTTCCAGCTTTGCTACTATCTCACTTCCTTGCACTAGGCTCGCTTACACCTTGCTCGCTTGCCCAACACTCGCTTGAATCCTACCAGTCTAGATTTGTAGCCTATGTTGATCCTTCTGGACTCTCCTTAGCAACTTCATATATTTTTATTCAAACCACTACCACAACTCTGTTGTGGTATCTTTGACCTTGTCATTGATCTCATGGAGATCCCCTTTTGTGAGGACCATTGGGTCGATGTGTGTCTTCTTGTCTGATCTATCTATCTTTCTTGGTCCAACTGTGGTCTCCTTTCTGCACTTCTTCACTGTGAAGGGAGTTCTCTACTCCTCTCCATCACCTCCTTCCTGCTCTGAGTGTTCCTACTCATTTGTATGTTGGGAAGCTGATTCTTGAACTTCCTCTCTGCCAGTGCACTCTACCTAAACACGCTCCTTCGCAGTGCATTCCTTTTCTACAGTTGCCTTAGCAAAAGTTTCTTTCTTTTTTTGTTCAGCCAAGGCGTGCGTTGCCATTTGTGCTACCTCTTTGATCTTCTGCGCAGCAGAGCTCTTGGCACCCTTACTAGTAACTACACCAAGGTCTGTGGGTTTGTGCCATTCCACAAGCCATCTCCCCACGATCTCCTGCACATCTGTCTATGAGACCAAGTATGACAGCTTGTGCCACATATACTTAGGTTGCTTCCACACCCTAATTGATACATTGTGTAAATCAGCCTTGAACTCCCCAAAGGCCTTTAACTACTCAAACAAGGTTGGGGACAACCTTGGCCAATCACTAACTATCATGCGAAAATCCATTTCAATTAAGATCTAGAAAATCTTCAAATCCTTGATCCTCTCTAGATCCTTTGTTTCCCATAGCGAAGCAAATTTCGCTGCCTCTGGTAATTCTTCTAGCTGCAAGGGAAACTGAATGTCCTCTGGAAATATCCATGCTACTAAGACAATTTACAACAATAGCCAAGCATGATGAAACAACTTACTATCCTCCTGAGCTTCACAACAGTTTATGAGGAACTCCTTACACGAATACTGCACCCAGTTATATTGTACTCCTTTCACGCACTAGGTATTCCAATTATACTAAAGGCATCAGAACTTCGTCCCCGTGACATTTCCTCATAATTTTTCCTGCAAGTATATGGGTGGTGAGATGCACCACTTGGTCCTGAATGGAGTGGATAGAATATCTGAATGACTTCTTTACGAGACCAAAATCTGCCTTCATCTTATCTGCTAATTCATTTTCTCCCTTTTCCGTCCAAACTCTTTAGCAGGGTTGTTATCGAGAAATCTAGTGTTTATGCAGAGCTGCTAGTCCCACTAAGACGGGTAGCTATCTTAGAAACAAACTGAATAAAGTTACTTTCACTTTCCTTTATGAGAAGTAGATAGGAGAGGAGCAAAGAATACCAACCTTGATATTTCGCTTGGTTCTCTGCTTGTTCATTCTCCTCTTTGACAGATGTTTGCCGCTCTTCCCTTGACCACTCCACTTCAAAGAGTACATGTATATTCAAAGCAGCATAATACCTTCAAAGTACAGAGATCTGCAATCATAAAAAATATAGGACTAGATATATATTGACCACATACATCCATATATTAGCTAACATACAAGAATGTGGAGGAAAACTTGAATAGCTTTATTGATATAGAGGTTAGAAGAGAGGATTACAACCCATTGATCTGACCTAGCGTCATCCTCCCAGCATGAAAGCCCTTCTTCACCTCATGGAAAGCTTAGATCACCCAACACTATGATATTACACCAGGAAACCAACAACACTTCCTTCCAAGATACAAGATTCCAACCTTTGGATCTCTGGGATGATGGATCCATATATAAATGATTACAGGGGGTGAGTCAGTTTTTGGGATTTTGATTAGTGTCCTCTATCTGATAGTTAGTGTCACAGGAGAAGTTTCTGGAAGATTCCATGATCATTCACCTTGCAAACTATCTCTTCCATTTGTCTACTCTCACCCATCGCACCCTACAGAAGGTCTTCCCAGTATGCATCGCACTTTTTACACTGAGCAGGTGAGATGCATCGCACCCTATGCACTGGGCAGTCTGTATGGTCCAGTTTTGACCAGTTCTGAGTAGTTTTCTGTGGAGAACTTTCAGGAGATGATGTAATCAGCTGACCTTGTTCCTTTAGGGCTTGAAACAACACTTTTAGGGACTCATAATCCCTTGGTTTATGGACATATGTGATTGGGGTTACAGTGCCCAAATATGTCTATAACAAGGGTCCTCCCTTTTATAGGGTAGCTTTGTAATCTGATGGATGAGCATATCCGTAATTGAGATGGGCTCCCCAAGCCATAGGCACCCATCATGCACTAGCATGAGAAGCTGGTGCACACAAACAGTGTTGATTATTAATCTGTGAAAATGCAATATGCAGGGCATATGCAGCAACTCGGCCTGCTCAACACCTCTAACCCATTTCATGCGTTCCAACCATGCAACTCCAGTCTCTTCATAGTAGATATTCTATATATATTTGCTAGTGGCCAAATGAGGGACTCTCATTGTCTGCGAGATCCCAATCCTCCATCTTCAGCATTGGAATGTGTGTTAAGGTTGTGCCTTCAATTTCAATTTATTCTGGTAACAGGGGTGTCGAGACAATAAACTTCCCAGAAATAGGACCTTTCGTGACTTTGGTCTTTCCCTTCCATAGAGGGATATACTCCGGGAGTCGTGTGACAGGCTCAACCTCCTCAGAATCCAATTCCTCCACACCATGGAATTATTCTTCCTCCAGGTACACCACTTTCTCCAGTTGTTTATCCTTTTTCTCCTTCTGTCAAACCTTTGATTCTTCCTTGGTGACTATCTCAACAGCATGGGTTCTTCTTATTTTTTGTAGTTGATTTCTTCAGCCTAGGAGACCTTGGTGCCGTAGGAACAACAGGCGTAGCTTCCATGCTCGTTATTTCAGGTGTCACCGCTTCAAAAATGGCCACTTCAGAACTCACAACTTCTGCGGGATTTGTGGTGGTCATTCATTCTAAGAACAATTCATGAGCTTCTGCAAAAAAATTTGTGAACGGGGGTCATGACACAAGTTCTTCCTAGTCTTTGCACGTCATAAACTAAAAATAGCAAGGCTCACAGGCAATTCTTAGAATGCAAAGTGTTCTTCGGTGGACCAACATGGCCAATTTACAAGGAGTTTTGAATTCAAATCTGGTCGTTCCCTCCAATTCTGAATCATAAATGATTCTTTGGTGACATATCTTCAAATATTTTCGCCATAAATGACGCCTACACACTCCTCTTAATGAATATTTTACCATCAAATCCTGAATAGTAACTCCAAAGGCTACGTTTGGACCCATCTGCGCAGCACCATCCTCAATGGCACAGCTCATCCAGCGCAACTTCACCTGTCGCACTCCTATCTTCCATTGTGCAACCTCCCTACTAAGTTTTTCTCCTTGTTAAGCGGTGTAGTTTATAGTCCCACAATCCCTTATAGCTTCCTCGATTACGAAGACTATACTACTACCATATAGTCATTGCATTGGGGAAGAATCCCCTTTATACAACTTCAGCCTACTGTCGTTCACTTTCCCAAGGAATGGTTCTCCATTCAACTTCACGAGTTGAACTGCGCCACCATCTGTGATCTCCTTAACAACATATGGCCCTAAACAGAGCATTGGAAATTTCCTTGGAAATTTAATGAACTTATTATCATAGAGGAGAACTAAATCATCTTGCTAAAAACGTGTAGCTTAATATGCCTATTGTGCCATGCTTTCTCGTGTTAGTTTTATACATGTTGGTGAAAGCCTACAAGAAAGTCGTCTTCTTCTAACTTAGTCAACTGTGCGAGCCATTCCTCCAAGGTCTCGTGATCCACCATCTTTGTCAAAGCTGAAATACTTAAACTTAGCACAATACACTCCATGGGCATCATTACTTCAATTCCATAAACCAGTCTAAACGGTGTTCGACCTGTCAACTTCTTGCAAGTCATCCTATCTGCCCATATAATAGAAGGTACGTGCATATCTGATCCAGGGATCTTTTGCTTATAGATTTATGAAAAGAATCACATGTGAAAATTGCAGCTTAACAGAGAAATTTAATGTGCACACAAGAAAGAAGAAGAAAAAACACATAAAGGCACGGATTAATCATATTTTTAGAAGATTTATTATTATTATTATTATCATCATTATTACTAATGTTATTATTATTATTAATATTTTTCTTATCATTATTGTTGAGCTGACAAATGGAAAATGTCTTATTGTTATTAACATTGAGCAAGTTTTTATTCTTATATTTGAAAGAATTAAAGAAATGTTTATTGTAAAAATTAGTATTGTTAACCATATTTTTAATTCTTAACATAGATTAAATGTTATTATTATTTTTATTATTGATAGGCTTATAAGTGGAATATGTTTTGTTGTTATTATCATTGAAGGAGTCCTTATTCTTATGTTTGATAGAACTAAAAGAATGTTCATTAGTCTTATTAATAATATCATTATAATATTTGTTATTGTTAATCTGATTATTAGTGTCAATGTTTTCAATTTTGATTTTATTGGAAGAGTTGTCGTTGCAGTTCAAAAGGACCGAGCCCAGTTGGTTGATTGTATTGGAGGACTGAGCAGAGTTTACATCAGTGTTAAGGGACTAGAGAGGTGGAGCGATGGTGTATGGCGGGGAGGGAGGTTGCAGGTAAGAGGAAGGAGTGGAAGGCGACGGAGTGGAGGAATTACGGTCAGAGAGGGACAATGAGGGAGACAGAGCAGGGTCACACCAATCGGGTAACGGGGGAGTTGGATCCGGAGGAAGAACACGATTTAGAGGAGCTGCGAAAACGTTGGAGAGGGCAGTATCAAAGTCAACGTCACAGGAAGACAAACCTGATTCATCCGACATGCTGTTCGAGTTAATCCCGTTGAGAGGGTTTCGAATGTAGACGCCTTCAGTAGGAACAACGATGAGTGAATGGGAAGAAGATGGTTTAGAATTTAGAGCTGAGGGCTGAGACGAGTTGAAGAGTGTGATGGGCAAGCTGGTTGGATTTTTCAAAGCTGCAATCTACTCATTAGTGACAGATCTAGACTGAGATGAGCTAGAATCAGACTCAAGCGTGATGACCCAGAGATTTAATGCCTCTATCTGATCCTTATTAACCCCACTGAATGATGGTTGCAGTACGAAATATGGGTTAGATCCATAATCAGAAACGCACATCCCACATCTCATTAATTTATCAAATTTAGTGTTTTGCTTCTTCTTGGACAATTTCTCCAACCGCAGGGCCTTTGCTGTCGAACTTCCATCAACTGCCCTCCAAAGAAAAATTGAGACCTTATTAGCAAGATCCAAATGGAGAGAAAGAAGCCTACGGGATAATCAATCTAGATCTCTCCTCAATAAACCAATCTCAAATCTCATCAGAGCCAGATGAGATTTAAGAAAAATATGCTTATTTTTGGAATTATTAAGGGAATGAGAAGGGCAAACACTAGAATAAATGATGCATCCCTACATCTTTTGAGGAATGTCAGATCTTATTTCTTCTTAGCAACTTGCAATCATGCCCATTCAAATTTACGTGCCTTGTCAGCCACTTCCCTTCCGTAATGGATTCTCAATTTTTGCTGCCAAAGTTTTTCCTCTTGCTTAGCTCTTTCTTCCCATTTTTTTGAAGATCCATTTCCTCCTCCTTCATTTGTTCTATGATGCCTTGTTGGATTATTCTTTACTAGAGCGCCTCCATGCTCTGTTCCAAATCCTTTTTCTCCTTGATGATATTTCCAAAGAATTCTTTGTTCCATTGTTTAATTTTTTTATGTGCTTTAACTTTTGTTGGAACTGGTACATTCGAGTGCCACTCTATGGTGGAGAGTAGTCCCACCAGATTTTCATGTTGCTCAAGAAGTATGGATACTCTAGCCACAAATATTTAAATCTAAAGGGGAGATTTTTGGGGGCTATGGAGATATGAAGCCTCAATTCTATCGGAAAATGATCCGATCATTATTGTGGTATAATTATGCATTCAATTTTCCAGGAGTTCAAGTAGATTGCTTCCGAGATAAGGAATCTATTTAGCCTTGAGGCTATCTCCCTATCCCCTCCTCTTCTATTGTTCCAGGTGTAGGTAGAATTCACTGTCTTCATGTACACCAAGTCCATTTTGTCTATGGTTTCTTGGAAAGCTTCAGAGTTTCTGTCCAACTTCCTTAGGCCTCCTTTATTTTCTAACACATTAAGGATCATGTTAAAGTCTCCCCTATTATCTTGAATGGATGGGGCATGTTCTTAAGGGATCTCATGATAGAGGATGACATTTGAATCCTTTCTTCTGCCCTATGGGTCGATATATTTTGGTTACATAAATGGTTTCAATGGTTCCTATGATTTTGAGGATCACAATGATGGAGCTTCTGGCTTCCATTGAGGAGGTCAATTCATATTGTGATATCTTCCACAAAATTAATTTCCCTCTTGCTATTTCACAAGCTGCATTAGCTAAGTAGTTATAACCTTTGCAAAATTCTCTTTGTAGAGTCGGTAGATTCTCCATTGCAAGCTTAGTCTCCTGGAGGAGTACTATGTCTGTTTTGTTAGATAATATTCTTTGTTTTAATAATCTTTTTTTTCCAAGGCCATTTAAGTCTCTGATGTTCCATGAGATGAAATTCATTGAGAAATATGGGGAGTTAGTGTGAGAGATCTTACCTTGCCCTCATTGATTAATCTTTCTCATGGCTCCTGGAGAAGTTGGCTTGTAGTTTTCCTTCCTTGCTTTTGGCTTGGACCTTTGCAGTTATACTAATATGTTGTTATGTTTGATAGAATTCCTCTGTGGGAATTATCTTCTAGTTGTCCCCTTGTTGTGAACTATTTTAACTCTTCTTGTATTAGGTATGCCCCTTCTATTTTTTTGATATAGTCCTAAGGTATGGCACCCAACCCACTTTTGTCCCATGTTTCTACCATCAAGTTAAGATCCACTCCTTCGAGAGCTTCTTCTATGACGTGGTCCTCTACTGAGTTTTCTCTAGGCTTAAGGTCCATATATATATATCTTATGATGTCTGCCCATTCTCAGTGTGGGTGTGCCTACCATTGCTCCATGGATTTTGGTCTTGTATTATTGGGTTTTGGTTTGGCATTTCACTTCCCTTCTCAACATTATCTTCTAAAGTTTGTTCTTCCTATTCTTATTGTAGGGTTTTGAACATGTTTTTTTTGGTTGAGTGTTTTTGTCCTTGTTTTCGTTGAGACTTCCTGTTGTTCCTATTTTTGGAGGCAACCTTGGTGAAGCCTTGTTCATCTACCTTCCTTTTTCGTTTATGTGTTGGTTTGTTGAGAGATATTTAGGTGATAATATCTTAATAGATTCTTGTGCTCATGATTTGTTTTTCATCTGAAGGGTATGTGCTCATAGACTATATTCTGGAGCCATACCTCATCTCAGAAGACCAGCTTGATGGCCTGCGGTAACGCTCCTCATACATCCATGTAGACAAATTCTGGCATATGAGACACAGTAACCATTCCTGGTACCCTGTGACATTTTGATGTATTCTCCCAACTCGTCTCCTATTCCTTTCACCATAGAGGGCAGTCAATAGTCCGTGGGCAGTGGGTAGAGTCTTACCCAAATAGGAACCCTGGTGAAATCTTCCTTTTCAAGGGTGAATTTTTCCTTTCAATACTTCATATACAACCCTACTAAGTTGAAGAAATATCGGCCGCCTTCGAAGATGCGGTCATGATCCTCCAGGAGATCAAATATGACTGTGAAGAAAGCCATGGATCCTAGTTGCGGTCTTATTATGAATTACGGATGATGGCATCTTCTTGCATGAAGTATCTATATGCAACAACATTCGGGTCTTGAATCTTTAGAACTGGGATTTTTTGCCTTGGGTTTGTAGTTGTTATTTGACTAAGTTTGAGTCCGATATCTTTCTTCTACACTTAGCTGGCTAGAGCCCACTACAACATTGGGTTGTGAAGTTGAGGGTTTGCTTACAACTTTTTCTATCCCTTTTTCCACGCTGGTGGAACTAGATTTCCTGGAGGAGTGGAAGGCGTTGTAAGTTGTTAGCTTGGTGAAGAATGAAAGTTAATAGCAATAAGAAATTTTCCATTTGTCAGCTCAACAATAATGATAATAAAGATATTAATAATAATAAGAATGATGATAATAATAATAATAATAACAATAATAAATCTTCTTGCGAAATTCCTTGCCCAAAAACTCAAGCCTCTTGTTGGTCGCACTAAGTCTTTCGTTAAATACTCTGCCTCATTCATTCAAGAGTGGAAAGATATCAAATTACAGCCTGGAGATTTGTTGGTGAGTTTTGACGTTGTATCCCTGTACACCAAAATCCCCATCCAAGAGGCCATTGATATCATTAATCACATCACTGATGAAAACATTGCCAAGCTTGTTAGGCCTCTGCCTCACCTCAACTTTCTTCAGTTTCTAGGGTGAGTTCTATGAGCAAACTTGTAATGTTGTGATGGGTTCCCCTCTTTCCCCTATCATAGCTAATTTGTTTATGGAAGATTTTGAGACCAAGGCCTTAGCCTCTGCTCAATTTCGCCCTAAAAAATGGAAGATATTTCTTGATGACACTTGTGTCATTTGGCCTCACAGTCGTGAGAAACTTGATCTGTTTCTTAACCACCTTAACTCTCAATCAGAGTCCATCAAGTTCACGATGGAAATTGAGGAGAATGGTCGCCTTACCTTTCTTGACATTCTCCTCTCTATGAGAGATGATGGTTTTGCCTGTCACCAAGTTTTTTGAAAGAAGACCCAAATGGAACTGTATCTCCATGCCAGTTCCCATCACTTCCCTTCTCAAAAATTCAGGATTCTCAGCACTCTACTCTCTAAGAATCTCTGATGATATCCACCTTGATCAGGGGAAATCCCATTTTCTTGAATTTTCTCAAAATAACGAGTACAGCAGGACCGAGTACCTCAAGGCCTTGCACAAAGCCGTCAAAGTGCCTAGAGAAAAACCCATCCATGTTTTTCATATCGCCAAGGTTCATCTCCCGTATATCTAAGGGACCAGAGATAGGGTTGCCCATATACTTAAAAAGATGAATGTCTCTTCTTCTTTAAAACGTCTCCAGACCATTAAAAATTCCTTGAGATCCATTAAAGACCCTATTGACCCTAAAGACACAAAAGGGTTCTACCTCATTCCCTACTCCTGTGGTTTCCTCTACTTTTGGGGAGACATGTAGATCTATTAAACAAAGAATTGGTGATCATGCAACTGACATTAGACACAATCGCTCTTGCACATTAGCCTTGTCGAGCACTTTGTAAAATCGAAACACCATGTCTGCATTTAAGAGTCCAAAGTCGTCGCCGGGGTTGACCATTTCCATCAGAAACTCAAAGAAGCAATTCAAATACAGAGGCATGTTGAAAACCTCAATAGGGATGATGGCTGGAAATTAAGTAAAAGCTGAATTCCAGCGCTCCCCTCTTGACCCTTCTTCCTTTCCCTCTCCTCTCCCCTTTATGTTTGTGTTGGGTCTCCTTTATCACCTTTTGACTTTATCCCCCTGGATCCAGTATTACATATTTTTCTATTTTTCTTTGATTAGTAGTGTAGTTTTCCTCCTTCCTATTTTGTTTTTATTATTTTTTCAAATTAATTAATAGGTTGAAATTAAATTAATAAGAATACCATTCTTTGAATTATAACTAAATACAAAATATTATAATAATAATCCTAAATTAATAATTTTAACAGGGATAGCATCAATACATTATTAGCACATTACCAAATTCCACTATAGTCTTTTTTATCCTTTAGAATAATTATATTTACTATTATAGAAATTAATGTATTTTAGAAATTTACAATAATAGTTCTAAACTAATGAATCTCTATAATCATAATAATAATAATACCATCGCACATTATTGATTAGATTTTATATTATTACGAGAAATATTAATATTAAATTATTTAATCAATTAGTTATAGATGATTTAACTAACATTATGGGTCAAACCCTAAGTAACAATATTATTATAATATTTAATATAATATTAAAATCATTATTCCATCTATAATATTAAAATCATTATTCCATCTATAATATCAAGACAATATTTATTTATCACATAACAACTATTTTCTGGCTAAATTTATATTATCAAATTATAATATCGAAACATAATATTTTTTTATTCCATAACAACTAAATTATTAAACAATTTAACAAATTTCCTAATGGCTAACTCTGAGTAGTGATTCAACCTTACTATTTATTCCCTCAGATCTACTGATTTCTCACCTTGTCCTGAAGATGAACCACAATAGCTGGCTCGAAACGTCGACCCAATCTCAACATTCGAAAAACTGATATATACATTCTGGATCACAAAAGTCTTAGATCTAACTTGGAGGGTTCTACTTAATCCTTCGGACATGAAGAGAAAGATGAATGGGCAAGGAGGGTCTCCCTGCCTGATTCCCCTTGAAGGGGAAAATGGCTTGAAGGGTGAACCATTGACTAGGATAGAGAAGAAATCTCCCGAGACCAGAGCCATGATCCATTTGATGCAATCCCGATCAACCCCAATGGAAACTAGGACTTCATGCATGCATTCCCAGCTATTTTTGTCAAAGGCTTTCGACATATTCAATTACATCATCATGTCGGGCCTTTTGAGGGTTTGGAGCGAGTGTATAGTTTCATGAGAGAGGAGAATTTTATCTAGGATATGTCTGCCTTCCACATCCCACTTGATTTGTTGAGGAAGAGGTAGAATGATCTTGATCCTTTTGAATAGAACCTTTGAGATAGTTTTGTAGATTACATTACACAAGACTATTGGTCAAAATCAGTAAGGAGAATAAACCCCTTCCTCCTTTGGGATGAGAGTTAGGAAAGTGGCGTTCAGGGTCCCAAAACTATTTTGTTGATCCTCGAGTCCTCCACTAAAGCATGAACTTCATCTTTAGTGAAGGACCAACAACTTTAAAAAAATTCAATGGTGAAGTGATCAATTCCTCCAGATTTACCCATGGGCATGGCCATCACTGTTTCCTCCACTTCTTGCATTGAAATCTCTTTGAGGAGATTTTTGTTGTGATCCTGGTTAAGGATGGTGGCGATGTTATTAGTGATTTCTCAGATGGTCTGGGATATATCAGCCATGGGTTCCTCAAGGAGATTGTTGTAGAAGTGTTTAGCTCACCTAAGATTTCATCACGGGAGTTAACAATTATCCCATTTGTTGTCCTTAGGTTAAGGATTTTGTTGTTCCTTTTGTGTTGGACCATAGAGAAATGGAAGAAAGAGGAGTTCCTTTCCCCTCATTTGAGCCAACGGATTCTCAATTTTTGCTGCCAAACATTTTCCTCCTGCTTAGCTCTTTCTTCCCATATTTGTTTTTAAGATCCATTTCCTCCTCCTTCATCTGTTCTATGATACCTTGTTGGATTATTCTTTACTAGAGCGCCTCCATGCTCTGTTCCAAATCCTTTTTTTTCCTTGATGATATTTCCAAAGACTTCTTTGTTCCATTGTTTAATTTTTTTATGTGCTTTAACTTTTGTTGGAATTGGTACATTCAAGTGCCACTCTATGGTGGAGAGTTGTCCCACCAGATTTTCATGTTGCTCAAGAAGTCTGTATTCTCTAGCCACAAATATTCAAATCTAAAGGGGATATTTTTGGGGGCTATAGAGATATGAAGCCTCAATTCTATCGGTCGATGATTCGATCATTATTGTGGTAGAATTATGCTTTCAGTTTCCCAGGAGTTCAGGTAGATTGCTTCTGAGATAAGGAATCTATTTAGCCTTGAGGCTATCGGCCTATCCCCTCCTCTTCTATTGTCCAGGAGTAGGTATAATTCACTGTATTCATGTACACCAAGTCCATTTTGTCTATGGTTTCTTGGAAAGCTTCAGAGTCTCTATCCAGGTTCCTTAGGCCTCCTCTCTTTTCTAACAGATTGAGGATCATGTTAAAGTCTCCCCCTATTATCTTGAATGGATGGGGCACGTTCTCAAGGGTTCTCATGATAGAGGTTAGCATTTGAATCCTTTCTTCTGCCCTATGGGGTCCATATATATTGGTTACATAAATGGTTTCAGTGGTTCCTATGATTTTGAGGATCATAGTGATGGAGCTTCTAGTTTCCATTGAGGAGGTCAATTCATATTATCAGCTCTTCCACAAAATTAATTTCCCTCTTTTTGTTTCACAAGCTACATTAGCTAAGTTGTTATAACCTTTGCAACATTGTCTTTGCAGAGTTGGAAGATTCTACATTGCAAGCTTAGTCTCCTGGAGGAGTACTATGTTTGTTTTGTTAGACAATATTCTTTGTTTTAATAGTCTTTTTATTCCAGGGCCATTTAAGTCTCTGATGTTCCATGAGATGAAATTCATTGAGAAAGATGGGGAGTTAGTGTGAAAGATCTTACCTTGCCCTCATTGATTAATATTTCTCCTAGCTTCTAGAGGAGTTGGCTTGTAGTTTTCCTTCCTTGCTTTTGGCTTGGACCTTTGGGGTTGTACTAATATGTTGTTATGTTTGATATAATTCCTATGTGGGAATTATCTTCTGGGTGTTTCCTTGTTGTGACCTATTTTAGCTCTTCTTGTAGTAGGTATGCCCCTTCTATTTTTTTTATATAGTCCTAAGGTATGGCACCCAACCCGCTTTTGTCCCATGTTTCTACCATCAAGTGAAGATCCAATCCTTCGAGAGCTTCTTCCATGACGTGGTCCTCTACTAAGTTTTCTCTAGGATTAAGGTCCATATCTGTATCTTCTGATGTCTGGCCATTCTCAGAGTGGTTGTGCCTGCCATTGTCCCATGGATTTTGGTTCTGTATTATTCTGTTTTGGTTTGGCATTTCACTTCCCTTCCCAACATGATCTTCTAAAGTTGTTTCTTCCTATTCTTCTTATAGGGTATTGAACTTGTTTTTTTTGCTGAGTGTTTTTGTCCCTATTTCATTGAGTCTTCCTGTTGTTCCTATTTTTGGAGGAAGCCTTGGTGAAGCCTGTTGGAAATAATACTGAGAGGGGGGGTGAATCAGTATTATCACGTCAATAAAACTTTTTCATTTCCATATTCAGATTCATATATGCTACTTCCACAACTTCTTATGATTCAGTTAGATTATCCTTAATGAGTGCATTAGAACATTATCAACCATATTAACAGTAAATAGGTGCAGTAAAATAGAACAGATCATCACACATAAGCCACACACATGAACACCATGATACAAGGTGGAAACCCAATGCGGGTGAAAACCACCTGCTGCAATATGTCTCTATCTTCTTTCAATTAGAAACTTCTTTTTACAATTGTACTGGTGCAGTCCTTTACCAGTACGCAGGCTACAACCTGCAGAGAGATACAACCCTCTCTCATTTTCCAGACTCTCCTGGAAGGGAGATACAACCCCCTTAGCTCTTGCACTAGCCAAGATACTAGTACGTAGGTGCTGGCCTACAGAAGGCTACAACCTTCTCTTTATTCCAGGGACCACATTTCATAAATTTTCAGACTAGATCCATGAGCATCAATCACCCATTAAGAACTTCTCCATCAACCAATCACTTTTCACCAATTATATCTGAATCAAGTAGATATTTCTCTTTCAGCTGTACCCAAAACACAGTACCAGTAACCACCACCAAAACAGAACCCAGAACACAGCAACAATGAACAGAAGCAGCAAGATCACAATTTAAAACATATACGCCACTTTATCATCCTGAAACATGCGTGCATATGCATCTGCATATGAAACAACCTGCGTATACTCGTTATGACTTCACTGAACCTGCGTGTATACGCGCCTTCGCTTCACTGAACCTGCGTACAGATCTATAAAAGATAATTCACACTTTCAGATATTCAATCACTAATTAACCCAGATTATCAGACTTATAGATCAAGCAAGTGCCACATCTAGCAGATCAAAATCATATAAAGATACTATCATTCAAGCTTAAAGATTATGACCCATGAAT
>APFE031559553.1:50737-85329 GCA_000404065.3 Pinus taeda
ACATAAGCCACACATATGAACACCATGATATAAGGTGGAAACCCAATGTGGGTGAAAACCACTTGCTGCAATATGTCTCTATCTTCTTTCAATTAGAAACTTCTTTTTACAATTGTATTGGTGCAGTCCCTTACCAGTACGCAGGCTGCAACCTGCAGAGAGCTACAACCCTCTCTCGTTTTCCAGACTCTCCTGGAAGGGAGCTACAACCCCCATAGTTCTTGTACTAGCTAAGATACTAGTACGTAGGCGCCGGCCTACAATATTCTCTCCTCCAGGTACCACGATTCATACATTTTCAGACTGGATACTCCTAAAGCACAACACATAATCTGAAAGGCCACGTTTCATCCAATTTTCATACTGGACCCAATAATATCATTGAAGCATATAATCAATCAATCTTCTGAATCACCCAAACACCAGATCAATACATATACAAGGATAATATATGTGTTAGCACCCAGATCTAGTCCATCAGATCACATAAATATGAGTCACTATGATCCTGATCCAATATTAGTTCTCATCCATCAATACTGAAGCTAAACACAACCAACCAAACAGGATATGCAGAATACTGACACCATTAAACTGTCATCAGAACCCATCAACAACTAGAACCACCTGTGACTTCATAGCTCAAATTTTATACGCTACTACAATGAACCAAACCTGCATACATACTCACCTACACCAAAGCCAACCCGCGTACAGATCTATAAATAATCAAACATGACTTGCAGCGATTCCAAACTTAAGTTATACCCAGATCATTACAAGCGTCAGTATACAGATCTAGAATAAGCATAATCAAATATATAGAGATAGTTCATTTCAAACCATTTGATCCCGATCTATCCTTAGATCTTGTTCACCATCAACCAGTGAGATCCCTCTTTAGCTCAGATCCAGATCTGCACCATAACCCAATCAAAGTATTCCAGATCTAGCACTTTATCAGATATTCAATAATTCAGATGATGCTTTGCCAAATGATCTCCTTCCCCTTTTATAGTCTTATGCCTTTCACAATACCACGGTCCAAAACCATAATAACACAATACCATGAACCCAATACTTGGGATCAACACATTTGGATGCAATACCACGGACCAAAACCATAGGATCAAAAAACTATCGAACTAATACCATGAACCAACCATGAAAGTGTGTGAGATCAACACTTTTGGATGCAATACCACAAACCAAAACCATAGGATCAAAAACTATCAGACTAATACCATGAACCAACCATGAAAGTGCATGAACTTTTCTCCACATAAAATAAACTTTTTCTCCACATAAAAGTGCGTGAAATTTTCTACACATGAAATAAACTTTTTCTCCACATAAAAGTGCGTGAACTTTTTTTTCTACATGAAATAAACTTTTCTCCACATAAAAGTGCGTGAACTTTTCTCCACATGAAATAAACTTTTCTCTGCATAAAAGTGCGTGAACTTTTCTCCACATGAAATAAACTTTTTATCCTCATAAAAGTGCGTGAACGTTTTCTACATGAAATAAACTTTTATCTTCATGAAAGTGCGTGAAATTTTCTCCACATGAAATAAACTTTTATCTTCATGAAAGTGCGTGAACTTTGCTGCACTATAATAAATCATCTGAGATGATTTGCCATTAAGGACAACACTTGTCTCATAATGCCAACAAATCCATGTTCATCTACCTTCCTTTGTGTTTGTGTGTTGGTTTATTGAAAGATATTTAGGTGACAATCTCTGAACAAATTCTTGTGCTCATGATTTGTTTTTCATCTGAAGGGTATGTGCTCATAGATTATATTCTGGAGCCATACCTCATCTTAGAAGACCAGATTGATGGCCTATGGTAATGCTCCTCTTACGTCCACGTAGACACAAATTATAGCATATGAGACATAGTAACCATTCCTGGTACCCTGTGACATTTTGATGTATTCTCCCAACTCGTCTCCTATTCCATTCACCACAGAGGGTACCCAAGAGTCTATGGGTAGTGAGCAGAATCTTACCCAAATAGAAACCCTGGTGAAATCATCCTTTTCAAGGGTGAATCTTTCCTTTTAGTACTTCATATACAACCCTACCAAGTTGAAGAAATATGGTCCGCCTTCGAAGATGCGGTCACGGTCCTCTAGGAGATCAAATATGTTTGTGAAGAAAGCCATGGATCCTAGTTGCAATCTTATTTCTCCTTTTGGGCACCATTTGGTATGAAATCACCAGTTTATGGATTTCTACATGGGCCAGATACTCATGAATTTACGGATGATGGCATCTTCTTGCATGAAGTATCTATATGCAAAAACATTTGAGTCTTGAATCTTTAGAACTAGTATTTTTTCGCCTTGGGTTTGCAGTTATTATTTGACTGAGTTTGAGTCCGATATCTTTCTTCTATGCTTGGCTGGACAAAGCCCACTACAGCATTGGGCTGTGAGGTTGAGGATCTGCTTGTAACTTTTTCTGTCCCTTTTTCTAGGCTGGCGAAACTAGATTTCCTAGAGGAGTAGAAGGCGTTGTAGGTTATTAGCTTGGTGAAGAATGATGCATCGAGTTCTTTGTCCTTACCCGATATTGTGTCTCACAAGGAGTGGGCCTCTGAGCCACACCCCCCTTCCCCCCCCCCCCCCCGACTTTTCCATGGAAGAGCATAGTTGAATAAAAAACCTAGCTTAGATGACTCAAAGCGTGTAGCTACAATTCTAGTAAAAAAGTTTTTATCCTGCCTCCTAGGAAACTTATCACTGGGAAAACTACCAATTTACAAGGATTTTAATTTTTGACCAATTTACAAATTATATTCTCAGGCATGCTTGGATTTCCGAATTTGGTAATAAACGGGAGGACTCCATGACCTTTCATTAGTTTCTTCTTTAATTACAAGCATGGCTTCTAGGTTCTTTCTAAGTTTCTTCCACTTGCCGACAGGTTGACTTGAAAAGAAGTAAAGGCTTTTGCACTAGTGTGGTAAAGCGTCCTTTTAAATTGGAATTCTTTTTGTATTTCTTCGGCCGACTATAAATAGAATTAAAATTGTAAATTCTTGGACAGTGAATGAAAAATGGCTACGGCCCCACTCTTTTATGTTACTCCTTTTAAGTCTCGTCATAAGTGTCTCTATCACCTTCCATCGCCGCATGCAGAATTATACCAACAGAAATATAAAGATATAATTTTGTTTTAGAGTATATTTACTCTCTTGACTTTAACAATTAGGGTTTCTTATAAACAATACATAATTACTTTGTTTTTTTATATACTTGTGAAAAGGTTTACTTGCATGGGATTTTATATTATTCTCTTGTTAATTAAATGATGAAGCTTGATGTGTGGTTAGGAATTTAGTACCCAAGCCCTCCATGGCCTTGTCTTTTTTAGGAATTATCCCCACATTTGTTTACTCATGTGTTGATTTATTTCTTATTATTTGTAATCTAAAGAGTTTATTATGGGTTTCTCTATAAAATGTATAGAGGCAACATTGGCTTATTTATTTTCAACAGCTTAAAAAGATACTCTTAGTCACTTATAAATACTAGGTCAACTATTTTCTTTTTGCTTGTGTTTACTTCGCATAAATAGTTACAATGTTCGGTACTTCTTTTGACTTATAATTCTCATGCATATAAACTTTGAGCATCTTATTTATGCATAGGATTAAGTATAAATGAAAATTATTTTAACCCTAATATATATATATAGTCAAGGGTTCCTTGGTTACCTATAACCAAGAAATCATGGTTTGTTCCTTGAGATCTATCTTTCAAAACCCAGGACCGACTTCTTGAAAACCTGGTAGGAATATATTCTCTTATACGTAGGTTCAAACCCCATATTAGCCTAAAATATTAGATGAATGTACTAAATTTTACATATCTATAAAAAATCATAACAATATTCCTTCTCCTTAAAACAATATTTCTCTCTTTTCCAAATAGAGGTTTACTTTTTGCTACTATTCCCTTTTCTTTTTATAAACATAAGTCCCTTCAAACCCAATTTTCTTCGCTCAATCGTTTATTGGACAGAACAAATGCATATTTTATAACATTGGTTATTCTTTTCTTAGACTTTCACTGTAACACATTTTTTTTATTATCAAATTTCTTACATGTTCCTATCTCCTGTAAATCTACAACCACAATGTTAGTAGGAATGCAATTCACTCTAGACTACGTTTCAACATCTATCTAGCCACATATATGTACTTACCTCAAGTAGTAGTAATGATTTAATATTCTTCTAGAAATACGCTAGAGGATTCCACGTTCCTCCTAGCCTTGAACTATCCTATACAGACAATTCGCCCCAAGATTTCCCTCTAACTGTCAGGTAAAACCAAGAAGATTTTGGATTTGTATCCTCTACACCTTATGTAGAATCCTATAAGCCCTTTTTTGGGTTTACCAATCTTTCTCTCCCACTGGTAAGGGATAATGAGAAAATGTATTTGTCTCCCACAATATCTTATTTAGATGCCATCATATGGTATTTCTCTCCCACCATGATATTTTTAAAGGTGAACTATAATTTCTCTTTGAATTATTTTCCAGAATGGTTCAATCGTCTTCCCTTCTCTTCCCAACCAGAAGAAGAAGTCTCTTTCTCTTGTTTTTTTCTTCTTGCCTCCTTAGGCATAACTAGTTCAATTGTTTTCCCTGGAAGTTAGAGGTTAATCTCTCATGTTAGCCACTAATATATTGATGGGAGAATTAATTATTCTAACATATTTTCTCCTTAATAATATTTTTTCTTTATGTTATAAAATAAAAAAATAATTCAACACGTCTTTTCCATTTTCCTAAATAAAATTAAAATCATAAAATATATAAGAGTCATAAAATAAGTATTTCCGTGGGGTATTACAATCGACATCTGAATGTGGTATTTTCATAATCTAAAAGTTGGGTCCACTGGAATTTTTTATGTTTCAGCTGGATGTGATAAGGTAGACCTTTACTTAGGTATATTTCTACACAGATGCCGACAAAGATAAATAAACCTTTATTCCTTCTTTTGAGGTACATCTCTTTTAATGATCCCAAAACATTTTCAACTTCCTCTAGAACCTTGTGGTGCCATAAAGGAAGGTTAATATTTAGTAGCCTCACCCCTATTGGAATTGTTGAGACCACCATTGTTGTGGCATCAAAAAATCGGGGAACCAAGGGGTAAAGAATAGCCCAACTCTTCTCCAAAATTAGCGCCCATCTTTCAATACTCTCTCAAAATCTTCTTAAGTATGAAATTGTACAATAAAGATCCCTTTTGAGAATAGGTAGATATCGAGGTGTTGTAGCGGCTACAACCACCCTCCAAAATTTTGCCTTAGCTTTGTTTTGGAGCCTCCCTACCAACCTTTCACAACATCATGTCTTGCTTCGTCAAGTACAAAGGCTTTAGTGATTTCCTTGTAGAAAGACAGCTTGTTGATCAAACATTGATGCATTCCCCTCACAGATTGTTCATCCAGACTTGGTCCAGTAGCAGGCTGAGCAACTCCTTCAAGAATTTGCACAATTCTAGAGGGAATCCAATCTTCCCTCCAGAAATTGTGCACTCTTGACTGGCAGCCTATTGGGCCCCAAAATTGCTCAATTCTACTCAACAAGTTTTCACCCAGAAAATTGAGCAATCCTTCCCAGCTGGGTTGCTTAACATAGAATTTGCACAAATCTCGGAGCAATCAGCTGCTCTGCCCAGAAATTGTGCAAATATTCTAAGCAGCCAGCCTAGCTCCCTCCCAGAAATGCGCATTTTTTCCTCCCAGCTGAGCAGACTGTTGCATGTGCAGTTGAGTTGATCGGTTCCCTCTGGGACCGAGCAAAACTAACTTGCACTCATGGGCTGCTTCTTCCAAGGTAGCATGCAAGGCATCCCTTGTTCCAGGGATCTATTTCTAGTAGACAGAGGTTACATGCATGGATCATTTCAGAAACCTCCCACCAAGTGTCGCTTTCCCTATATTTGTGACATGCGCATCACAACCTCAATTTTATCAAAACTCAGAACGGGACGCTACAGAGCTCATTCCTCGCATCAAACTTGTAGCTCTAACATCCTGCATCGCATCTAGGAGTCGTCAGTACATTCAGGTCAGTTGTTTTGGGGTAAGCCCACCTTCCATGTCTTATGTTGCATTTCTGGTGCTTTTTGTGTTTTGCTTCATATGAAGGTTGTCTGCTTAATTTCAGTGATCACTTGTTGTCGTTTTGATACATACTAGCTTGCACTAGCACCATTTTAGTTTTTGTTAACATCTCACTATTGTTGCATGCATGAAACTATTTTTCACGAACGATCATCGATTTGGCGACTTGCCTCACCCACATGCATGTTGTTCCATTTTTTTCAATATGTCATTCACCGTTTGCATGCACGATCATTTTTTTATGATTACACTTAGTATCGCCATGCATTCGCCTTCACATTCGCATTTAGTTGCCCATTAACAAGTCTGGGCAGCCTCGACCCAGACTCTGCCTCACCAAGACAACATTACACAATCCTGGGAAAGAATGCTTTGTCTTCCTCTCCAGAAATGCGCATTTATGCCCAGACGCTATTCTCCAGGATTTCTTTGTGCAAATCTAAGGGAAAGTGACTAATGACCTAGAGAATTATGCAATACAGTCACTAAGCCTACAATTACTGGTTGAGATTGTGCATTATGGAATTCCAGTAATCAGCAGGCAGACTAGACTATGCATTGCACAGTTCCAGCAGTCAATCAACCTCCCAACAGCCCAGACTGTACCTTGTGTAGTTTTGGCACTCAGTCTCCTGACCTCCCGACTGAAATTGCGCGACCTTCATGATTAGTCACATAGGTATGTTGCAATTCAGTTCTCAAGTTCATTTTGGTTTTCGACTGAGATATTGCTTGCCATGAGTGTTGCCATGTCTCTAGGTATAGTAGGTATTCATATGCCTCTCAGCAGCACAAGTACAATGGTTTCCAGGAGAGCAGAGTCAAAGACACCGTTCAGAGCACACCTCAGGATGCAGTCGATCAAGTGTTTATGAGCTTGCCTACTCACGAAGATATCAAGTTGTTCATAGGCAAGCACATCAAGTTGTGATGGCCACAACATCATATCGAGTAGCATCATGAAGAATAGTTGAAGGCACCATACCGGATGCAATGAATGTAAGAGGAAGTTTGTTGACAACACGGAGGAGGAAAAAAGTTACAAGCTCAAGAGGATCCACAGATGATGAAAAAAACTTTGGAGACTCAAGCTATGAGGCGATGACGTGACATGAAGATCGCATGAAGAAAGAGAATGGAACAAAGAAGAAGTTGCATGTGTTGAAGCAGCAACTCAAGGAATAACATGAGTTTCACAGATAAGCGAATGAGTTGCAGTAGGAATGGGAACAGCAGGGAGCGAAACATACACTCACAGATGAAATTGTGTCCATAAAAGTTATAGATCCATCCCAACAGTTGGCACAGAGCAAACATGGTGAGTAGTGTTATTGATCACATTCAATGGATTCAGCAGCATGCATGTCATTTTGCGCATGCATGCAATCCAGCCCATTCAACACACTCACCAAGGCGAGGACAGGAAGCAAGTCTGACTGTAGCTGAACTTGTAGTTGACAATTGATGCACATGACCACCAGCACACACTAGAAGATTAGCACGGACACTATGCATCAGTGTGGTTCCGGTTCGTCCACAACCAAGAAGACCATGTGCGTTTTAGCATACGATTTGGATGGAGGAGCCATACCAATGCACCGGGATGCAACGAAGGCAAGAGTTCACTTCAACAAGATGTCACCATGGAGTGCATGCACACCATCACGGACAACCAAGCTTAGCATCAACTCACCACTGATGAGAACCAGAAATGGGTAATTATATGGGCTCATTCTGCCTCTTATTTCGACTTTATCCACCATTCTCATTAGTTTATTGCATGTTTTTTAATATATTTATGCTAGTAGAGTGAATTGGGTTAGTCATTTTTCCATATAGTCTAATGTGCGCCTTATGCAGATTTTTTGGTCAATTTTGGACAAAGTCAAGGGATTTATGAGAAAATGGCAGCCAAAACTCGAGGGAAACAGGGAAGAGGACTTGTAGGGGGGTGTCCCCTTCATTTATGAACCCTTACCTCGAATTCTCCATCAGAAATTCGGAGCACAAAGGTCCACATTCCAAGGGGTAGCTGAGCAAGTAAAGAAGGACTGTTGTTTATCTCCAGTTCTGGGAAGCTGAGCTCCTTGATTTTAGGAGGCCTGTTGGGGGACTTCATTTGTATAAAGAGGGGGGCCTAGGGCCTCAGTTTTTTTTAGTCAGATGTTAGCCAGTTGTTAGTATATTTTCGCACTTTTGTGCAGTACACTGGTCAGCTTATTTTCAAGTTCTTTTTTAAGACAGTTTATGTGATGTAACTACTATTTTTTGGATAAATGAAGATGAAACAGTTTTTGAGCTAGCACTGATCTCTTTCAGAGGGCTAAAGCTCTTGGGTTAGGGCCCAACCCAAGCTGCCCAGCATCTCCTTTGTGTATTTATATGTTTTCTTGCTTCCATTCATGAGTTAATTTCTGTTGCATAGATTCATCTTACTTGTTAAGTTAGGTTGCTTTTGATGATTAGCATAGTTGTCTTTGTATCAGTTGTGCAAGTAGGTTGCTGCATTGAAAAAATAAGATTCAAAAAGGCCATAGCAAGCCCTGATCTCCTTTCTCCCTTCTTGGGACTATGATTTGAGGTCAAGGCACTACTGTTGCCACCAAAAACACAATTTTTGCTCTTTCATGCCACTGCTAGTGTGATAACTTGATTTGGAAAAGTTGATAGTAGTTTAGATTCACATGCTTAGATCATATCCTATTAATTTTCCATAGTTCTCTCACATTCTTTTCTGTTCATAAGGTATTGTTCAGCATTCTTCTGTTTTTAGGTCTGAAATTAGGTTAAGCTAAACAAAACTCTATTTTTAGTTCTTTCTTTGGTCAAGTTTTGATAAGTGAATGTGAAAATCTCTTGCAGGACATCTCAGTGCACCATCCCTCCATGAAATAGCTAGCTCCAACTCACTTCTCCTAGATTTCCCTACTCATTCACAACATTTCGCCAATCTGCCCTAATTTCCTTTTTTCTTCCATAAAGCTGCTTTCTTGCCACTTGAGCAAATCCAACCATCATGTTCATCCCTGATCTCCCTTAACAAGTTTTAGACACCTCAATACCTTCATCCAGCTTTCATTCCCCCTTTCCCATCATTCTTCCACCTTCAAAACCCTAAAAACAGCTTTCGCCCTCCTCTTGTAGAACCTCCTATAGATCCCCTGCAGCCTCCTGTAGAATTTCTTGTGAGTGATTTTTCGAAGTCTGGTCGCAATGGAAGTATTCAAAAGGGTACTAGGGGCTTCTTAGGACCTCTCCACACCTTCCTCGCCTTTTGTAAAAGCCAACTCCATTTTCCTTTACCACCAAACCTCTACACAGTCACAACCAGTCCAATCACAAGCATAATAATTCCACATAAAAATACTCAAAAGTACAAAAAGATGTTTTCTTCTCATTTCTCTTCAGAAGTAGCTTGAATAAATGCAATTTACCTTTTCAGTAGTCAATGGCACTCACTTCATTAACTTCCATCTCTTTTTTTGCAAAAATAGGGTTAGTGGGTAAACTAGGGTTTACTAAGGTTTGTTAGGGTTTGCATTTCATTTCAGTTTTCCTTCTCTTTCTGTAAGTAGAATAGCCCCTGTAGAGTTAACTTCATTCTATCACAGTAAAATTTTCTTCTGAGAACTCATAGAAGTTGGCTTAAGCTCCTAGCGAACTTGCACCAGCTGATCAAGTGACAACCTGCAGTAAGAGCTAGTACTTGTGCATACAACATCGTCGCTTCCAAGTTTGTTACGGACTATGGAGTTGATAAAAAGTAAAGAAGGAAGCCCATGGATTTGCAGCATTATTGTTGCAATATTGGAGCCCACCATTCTTGCTGGCGCCACTGCCAAGGAAGCGTCAGAGTATTTTGTGATTAGTGCTTTTCTTCTATTTTCTACTACAACATTCTGTTAAGTAGTTTATTTCAGCAAAAGTAGAGTAGTTGTTTCATTTCAATTCTGAAATTTCAATTCTGCAAAAGTAGATTAGGCATTTCCTGCTTTCATTTCAATTCTGCAATTTCATTTCAGCAAGCGTAGATTAGGCATTTCTTGCTTTCATTTCAATTCTGCAATTTCCATTTCAGAAAACGTAGATTAGTCATTTCCTGCTTTCATTTCAATTCTGCAATTTCCATTCCAGCAAAGTAGATTAGTCATTTCCTTGCTTTCATTTCAATTCTGCAATTTCATTTCAGCAAGTTCATTTCAGTTAGTTTCAATTTGTTGTTCAATCCATTTAAGTTTTGCAGGTACAAGCAAAAAACAAAAAAACAAAAAAAAACAAAAATCACCCAAAAAGAGATTTCCTTTCATGCCTCGTAGGAGTAGAGATAATTCAGAAAAGTGTTTGCCCAACACCCCCACTACTTCACACAGCCAAACTTCTCTCTTCTTCAGTGGCTGCAATCAAGAAACACCCTTAGGTAACAACCAGACATATTTAAAGAACCTATAGGGCAAGAAGAAGAAGAAACCCATTCCTCTAGAGCCAATGTCTGAAAACATAAATGTTGGGAGCAGTACCTTGTCTTCCAACTCATCTCTTAGAAGTGAATTTGAGAATCAGCTAGAATATTTCAAGAGCGAGATGAGGCAGATTCTTGCCATGTATATCAAAACAAAACAAGAAGAAGCAGAGAGGGCTTTGGCCATTTTTTGCCCTAGATGCACCAACAGGCATCCTAGGACTGAATGTCCATTTAAATCTATAGAGGTTTGTTCAATCTGTGAAGAAAATCATTCCACAAACAAGTACCCATCCTTGCCCGGACTTAAACCTATGTACCAAGGAGCTGAAGTAGTCACTAAATAGACCTATTACATAGACCAAAGGAGACCACATGGACCTAGACCATATCAGCAGGGGATGCAAGGGACATCTTAGGCATACTACAACCCCAACCAAGTCACTTCTATACCTTCTTGGGGCCCCCTGCTCATCCTTCCTGGTCCACGCCTCCTCCTTGGTCCTTCACATCTCCATATTATGCCCAACTAGCTACTCATCCATTTCACCCCTATGCTCAGCCACAGCCTCAATGGAATGCACCTCATCAGGGGTGGAGGTCCCAGTACAACTCTCCTCCCACTATTTTGCCTCCACCACCCGCTCAACCGCAACCATTGGCTCCTGCTCCACCAAGGCAACCCCAAATACCTGCTCACCCGAACCCGAACCCAAATAACAAACAGGCCCAACAAGTATAGAGAGGGGAACCACCATTTCCAAACCCGCACATTGGAGTAGCTCAACCCAATTACAAAGCTGAGGTACAACACTTCCAAACAAATCCTCCTAAGCTCAATGATATTCACCATAGCTCGTAAAGAGTATTGCAAAAAATAGATTATATTGATATCATTGAAGGACCACATCCAGCAGAAGAAGATGCAAAAGAAAATATCAAAGAACCATGAGCTGCACTTGATGAAGAGAAGACATCAGAATCGGAGATCGAGAGAGCTCCCTCGTGGTTACCATCAAATCCTCCATGTATTGAAGAGAAGAATCAGCAAAAAGAGGAAGATATGAAAGTCATGGTAGAAGAAGACATAAAGAATGATCTAGATCAATAGAAAGGCCAAGAACATCACAGCTATATTGAAATATGGTTCCAGACAGTCACTAAGGTGCAACATCACTCTCTTCCTCAACTATGCTTGATCCCTTCAAAGTCAAATCATTTGGTCTCTGAAATCTAGATATATGTCAAAGGATGCATTTCAAGCCTCCACATCAATTTTTTAATCATCGCGATGTGCACATGGCTCCATTGGAAGTATTCTTATACTTGAAAATGATTTTGTTTTTCAATTAGGGTAGGGTAGAGAAAAAAAATATGAAAAATAAGAGGAAAAAATAAAAATCTAAGGTGAAAACCTCCTCGGAGGCACCTCAGATTGGCTCATTGATTGAAAACCTCCATGAGGCAGTCAATGGGTTGGAAAGAAGAGAAAAAAAAAAAAAATAAGATCCCTGGGTGAAAACCTCCCTTGGAGGCGCCCAGCGTAGGCAATTAGGGTGAAAACCTCTTTGAGGCACCCTAGTTTTAAAAAAAAAAAATAAAAATGAATTTCCAGTTGTATTGCAGGTCTACAGGAGAACTTCAGGAAGCAGCAGTAGGTGCCAAGAAAGCTCTGAAACCAATAACAACACCTACCCTACCTTCCCTCACCCTTCTCCATCATTCTTGACATTCTTTCCACCTCACTGTGCTTCTTTTCTGAAAACTGTGTTTTCTACAGGAAACTCCTGTAGAAATTACAAAGAGCTAGAAATGGATTCTAAAAGAAGTTTGGGGAACATGGAAGCTTCGTAAAGCGTTTATACATCCTCCTGCTATCTTCAAACCTCTCTTCCAATCATCTCCAAGCTTGCATCACACCCCAAGCTCATTTTGCTTACTGTCCAAAAACTGCGGGATGCTCTGATACAAAAATACATAGAGCAGAAATTTGTTTTTTCCCTAACTTGAAAACCGTGCATCTATTTAAAAAACTATTTCATGGGGAGTTGCATAGAGATTATGGCAACATGCCCAAGCAATTTCAGCCAATTCTGGTGCATGGTTTCCAAGAAATCAGCCTCCATCACCTTCAGCCATTTTTGCATTTTCTCCATATCCGTGCATCCATTTAAAAAGTTATTTTATGGGGAGATGCATATGGGTGATAGTAACATGCCCAAGTAATTTCAGCAAATTCTAACGCACGGTTTCTAATAAATCGACCTCCATTACCTTCATCCATTTTCAGTTTTTCTTGAAATTCGTGCACCCATTGACCAAATTTCCATGGGAGGTGCATAATGATGATGGAAACATGCTCAGAAAATTTTAGGTCAATCGAGTATACCGTTTGGGAGAAATGAACAAAACAAGTCACTGTCCCATTAATCTAACATCAGCAGCATGAGCATGCAAATATAAAGGTTGAAGCAAACTCTTGCAGCTTAGACCCAGCCAGAGGATGCCTACACAAGAAAAATAGTCACACATCCAATAGCAACAAAGCATAGCAGCCGATACCCTTAAAAATCAAGCTCTAGAAGCAGAATCGATGCAACCACAGATGATAAAACATGCAAGGAACTAGTCCTGATCAAAGATCACCAGCATGAGGTAGCCAAGCCACCAGTTCAGAAGCCAGGAGCGCCAACAACAGCAGCAATCCATGAACAGAGTGCCAAAGTCTGAGCATGCAAAAACACGGTAGCAACTAAAAAGTGACGAAACTCGTTCCTCTGTTGCATTAGTATAATTTAAAAACTGCATGAACCATTGAGATGGTCGCGACTAAACGAAATCGGTGGCCAGCTAACTAGCCACCCTCGTCTAGTTCAAACAAGGCCTCATCCAATTCAAACAATGCTCAATGGGTGCCATCGGCACTTGTGTGCAGTCAACTCGGGAAGAAAACTCAAAACAGATAGTGGTGACGGCGTATAACAGGAATGATGAAGGTGATTGTGGGCAGGCGACATAAGGTTTCATGATGACACTGCAGTAGGGACTAACGGTCCAAATAATGTGCATGCATATTTTTGCCAACTCACCATCAGCGGAAATATCTCCAAGGAAACATAAGTATGCCTCCTCGAAACTCCTTCACCACCTTTTCTTCCATTTCATCCTCGCCCACTTAGCTGCAGTAAGCTCTATACCACCACCATGAAATCATCATCCGCTATCGTTTTCGGCCATTTTTCTGCTATCGGCATTCTACAGGAAGCTGTAATAGTTCTACAGGAGGACCAGTGAGCAGTCTTGCAGAAGAAAAAATGGGATTCTCATCCAAATTTGGGATCGAAGAGGAGTGATGCAATTTGAAGGAAGAATTAAGCCTGAAGAGAAGAGTAATTGCATTTAAAAAAATAAAAAATAAATAAATAAATAAAAATTGCCTGTTTGTTAAAGAAAAACACAGTTTTTTCTCTGTTTCTTGGTTTTTTTAAATTGCTATCTCCCTCTTCACCTGAGATATTCCGGAAGACTCTGAACATCATGGTAGGGGAAGATGAGGACGAAACAGAAAGACAGGAAAATACCAAAACAAAGAAAGAAGAACTTGAAACAGAGGAGGAAATCAAAACAAAAGATAAGAAGGAAGAAAGCAAGATAAAGGAGGAGAAAGTTGAAGAAACAGAGCAGGGAGAGAAAAAAATAGAGAAAGAGACAGAAGGAGAAAAAAGGCAGAAGAGCAGACCAAAGGGTGGAAGACATTGGGCACATGGAAAACAAGTTGAGAGAAATGGCCAAGGAATTGAGCACGATAAGACATACAGAAAGAATTAGAAGAGCTCAATTAGAGGCAGAAAATGAAATGTTAAGGAAGAAACTGCAGGAAAGGGGACCTCAAGGAGGAAATGAGTTGTTAATCTTAAAAAGACAGCAACAGGAAGAGGAACCCCAGGCAGACAGTGAGACATTAAGAAGACAACAACAAGAAAGGGAAAATTCAGAGCCATCAAGGATGAAGAGTTAGACTAGTTGCTTAGAGGATGAGCAACCCATTCAGTAGGGGGGTGATGATGAGCCCTAGAAATGGCTAATTATATGGGCTCATTCTGCCTCTTATTTTGACTTAATCCACCATTCTCATTAGTTTATTGCATGTTTTGAATATATTTATGCTAATAGAATGAATTGGGTTAGTCATTTTGCCATGTAATTATGCAGATTTTTTGGTCAATTTTGGACAAAGTCAAGGGATTTATGAGCAACTGGCAGCCAAAACTCGAGGGAAACAGGGAAGAGGACTTGTAAGGGTGTGTCCCCTTCATTTATGAACCCTTACCTCGAATTCTCCATTAGAAACTCAGAGCACAAAGGTCCACATTCTAAGGGGCAGCCGAGCAAGTAAAGAAGGATTGTTGTTTATCACTAGTTCTGGGAAGCTGAGCTCCTTGATTTTAGGAGGGCTGTTGGGGGACTCCATTTGCATAAATAGGGGGGCTTAGGGCCTCAGGCTATTTAGTGAGATGTTAGCCAGTTGTTAGCATATTTTTTCACTTTTGTGCAGTACATTGGTTAGCTTATTTTCGAGTTCTTTTTGAAGACAATTTATGTGATGTAACTACTATTTTGTAGATAAATGAAGATGAAACAGTTTTTGAGCTAGCACTGATCTCTTTCAGAGGGCTGAAGCTCTTGGGTTAGGGCCCAACTCAAGCTTCCCAGCACCTCCTTTTTGTATTTATATGTTTTCTTTCTTCCATTCATGAGTTAATTTCTGTAGATTCATCTTACTTTGTTAAGTTAGGTTGCTTTTGATGATTAGCATAGTTGTCTTTGTATCAGTTGTGCAAGTAGGTTGCTGCAATGAAAAAATAATATTGAAAAAGGCCACAACAGGCCCTAATCTCCTTTCTTCCATCTTGGGACTTTGATTTGAGGTCAAGGCACTACTGCTGCCACCAAAAACACAGTTTTTGCTCTTTCATGTAACTAGTAGTGTGATAACTTGATTTGGAAATGTTGATAGTAGCTTAGATTCACATGCTTAGATCATCTCCCCTCATTTTCCATAGTTCTCTAGCATGCTTTTCTGTTCATAAGGTATTGTTCAACATTCTTTTGTTTTTAGGTCAGAAATTAGGTTAAGTTAGACAAAACTTTGTTTTTAGTTCTTTCTTTGGTCAAGTTTTGATAAGTGAATGTGCAAATCTCTTGCAGGACATCTCAGCTCACCATCCCTCCATTAAACAGCCAACTCCAACTCACTTCTCCTAGATTTCCCAACTCATTCACAACATTTCACCAATCTGCCCAAATTTCTACGTTTTCTTCCATAAAACTGCTTTCTTGCCATTTGAGCAAATCCAACCATCATGTTCATTCATGTCTCCCTTGACAAGTTTTAGACACCTCAAAACCTTCATCCAACCTTCATTCCCCCTTTCCCATCATTCTTCCACCTTCAAAACCCCAAAAACAACTTTCGGCCTCCTCCTGTAGATCCTCGTGTAGAACCCCCTGTAGCCTCCTGTAGAATTTCCTGTGAGTGATTTTTCAAATTTTCATCACAATGGAAGTCTTAAGAAGGGTACTAGGGGCTTCTTAGGACCTCTCCACACCTTCTTGGCCTTCTGTAAAGGCCAACTCCATTTTCCATTGCCACCAAACCTCTGCACAAACACAACCAGTCTAATCACAAGCATAATAATTCCACATAAAAATACTCAAAAGTACAAAAAGATGTTTTCTTCTCATTTCTCTTCAGAAGTAGCTTGAATAAACGTAATTTACCTTTTCATTAGTCAATGGCACTCACTTCATTAGCTTCCATCTCTTTTCTTGCAAAAATAGGGTTAGTGGGTAAACTAGGGTTTGTTAGGGTTTGTGTTTCATTTCATTTTTCCTTCTCTTTCTGCAAGTAAAATAGCCCCTGTAGAGTTAGATTTCTTCCATCACAGTAAAAGCTTCTTCTGAGAACTCATAGAAGTTTGCTTAAGATCCTAGCGAACTTGTGCCAGCTAATCAAGTGACAGCCTACAGTAAGAGCTAGTAGTTGTGCATACAGCACCGTCACTTCCAAGTTTGTTACGAACTACCCAGTTGATAAAAAGTAAAGAAGGAAGCCCCAGGAGTTGCAGCATTATTGCTGCAATACTGGAGCCCACCAACCGCCTTCACCATCACAAGCATGTCAAAGAGTTGGCCTCACCACAACAGATCGAGTGTCATTGATATCTTGCATGACTTGCTCCAACCATTTTGTCTCACATGAGCACATGTGCATTGTAATGTAACTTCATGTCAAGTGGAAGTTCAAGTGTCGATAGTTGAATGTAACAATCATAGAGTAGATGAAGAGTCATGAGGGTAGATGAACTATCACAAAGGGGAATGTCAAGGGTCACCCCACCCTTTTCTATAAATAGAACCTCATAACTCATTGTAAAGGCTTTTGTTCAGCCAAGCTTCTGAGAAGACTATCTTAGAGAGAGCTTGGATAGTGTTGTAACAAGCCTTGGCTTCTCCATTGTGCAGAGCTAGTACATCTCTTTGGAGGATCAGGCGGTTGTGGCTATAACGTTCCACTATTGGAACTAGTGGTTGGACATGGATGTATTGTATGACTAGAACTTACACTTCTTAATATAACAGAGGCAACATGTTTCATGCATATGTTGTATTGTATTCTATGCTATCTGGTTTACTCTAAATGGTATATGCATTGTTTTATTACACATACATGTATGGACTATTCTATATAAGTATGTATGAATCTTTCTAAAGTGTGTTGTTGGTTTAACCATCACTTTGGATTGCTCACTAGCTTTCTTTCTAGCTTGTGATGCATCTTCAATTGTGTGTTCCCTTCCAAGTCGAGTACTATTACAAGTTTCCAAGGGGCACACTCATCTCAACCCCCGTGTGTTAGAACTTCTCATGCACTTTCCTTGGCTCGTTGCAAATGTCACACCCTTGCTACCAATAGAGTTATCTTACTTGCCTCTGTGTGAAATCGCGGTCAAGGCATTACCGTACGACCCACTGCTAGGACTCCTACACCACATGGTCTGAGGTCTAACTGGGACTTCTTACCAGGGAGATCCCCTTACATGTTGGCAGGTTCAGCACCATCAACACAAGGTTACAAAGACCCATTGGTGCAAAAAATCAGAGCTGGGAAAAAAATCATTGAATCTGCAAATCACTTCCCACGATTAGAGAACAAAAAAATGTTACATCTTCTAGGTTTACCTCCATGGTAGACACTTGTTTCATTTGTTTAACAATGTAAGATCTAGGGTTGTACTGTGAAATATTTAATGCATTGGAGCCCTTCCCTTGTGTCACATCCTTGTAGGAGATGTAGGAATTTGCAGGGTAAGTTCCTTAGATAGAACACCAAGGGACACCGCTCACAAACAAATCATAGATCAGTACATCAGTATTCTTGACATGGTTAAAACCCTCAAAGAGGGAAACAGTCCATGCCCTGAGCCAATGCGGCCACTTCAAGTAATTTATTAATGTAAAAGGAATAAAATTTACATAAGATTCTCTCATGAATGATCACCTTACAAATGACCCTCCATGCTCTTTAAATAGAGATCATGGACCAACCAGGTGTTAAGCCATGGATCAAGTGTCGGAATATCCTAGCATCCCCCCTTAAGAACAACTTGGTATAGCATTGAAGGATTTACAAATATGACACAATAGGAGAAGGAAGGAGGCATTAGAGCCTATCCCCCCTTAGTGACAACTTCCTGAACTCCAAACATAAATCAAAGTTTAGTAAACCTTGCCTATGTGAGAGCCTTTGCAAAGATGTCTACAACTTGATCATCGGTTGAACAATATTGCACTTCAAGAACATGGTCATGAATGAGCTTTCTAATGAAGTGCAAGTGTATTTCAATGTGCTTGTTGTGCTGATGTTGGATTGGATCTTTGCATAGTCGAATGACACTTTGATTATCACACCAAAGTGTTGTCAGATGTTGCTGCTGAAAGCCAAACTCTGACAGGATCTGACGAAGCCACAAGGCTTCCTTACTAGCTTCTATGGTGCCACGATACTCTGCTTCTGCCGAAGAGAGAGAAATGGCACTTTGTTTCTTCCAAGCCCATGTAATAAGTCCAAAACCAAGAGTGAAGACATAACTTGTAGTAGAATTATGATCATCAGGGTCACCATCCTAATGGAATCAATGAAACCAACCAATAGAGGAGATTCTTTTGCACTGTAATGAATCCCAAACTGAAATGTACCTTAAACATAAAGAAGTATTATTTTCACTGCTTTCCAATGACTTTCATTTGGGTTTTTCATAAATCAAGCAATAAGGCCAACACCAAAGGAAAGGTCGGAATGGGTATGGGTCAGATACAAAAGTTTTACTACAAGCTAACGATATAAGGTAGCATCAACTTCAGGGGAAGCACAAGTGACTGAAAGTTTGGCTCTGGACTGAAAGGGAGAAGGGGTTGGATTATAGTCTTCCATGTGAAAGTGGCGTAGAAGATCACAGGCATACTTGGACTTGGAAAGGGAAATACCTTCTTTGGATTGCAAGACTTGGAGACTATGAAAATAATGCAAGTGTCCTAACTCTGTCATTTCAAACTGCTTTTTAAGGCTGGAATTCACATGATTTATAAGTTTGGGATCACTACCAGTAAGGATAAGATCATCAACATAAAGAACAAGAATGATAAGAGACTTACCACTTTCTTGGTGTAGACAGTATTGTCAAAATGACACCTGGAAAACCTAGTATCTAAAAGAAAGCTATCCATTTTGGCATACCAAGCCCAAGGGGCTTGCTTGAGACCATAAAGGGATTTCTTAAGCTGACATACAAGGCTGAAGTCTATTTGTATAAAGACAAGAGGTTGTTCCATATAGATTTCTTCATGCAAATCCTCGTTCAAGAAGGCAGATTTAACATCCATATGATGGACTTCCCATTTGAAGGAGGCGGCAAGGGAAAGAACAAGGCAGTTAGAGTTCATTTTGGCAACAGGGGAGAATGTTTCAGTATAGTCAATGCCTTCAACTTGTGAAAAACCCTTAGCAACATGATGAGCTTTATGTTTATCAACTTTTCCTTCTGGTCCAAACTTGGTTCTGTAAACCCATTTGCATCTAACAAGTTTTTGTCCCTTTGGAAGAGGAACAAGATCCCATGTATCATTTGCCAATAATGAATGATATTCTTCATTCATAGCTGCATCCCAATCTGAATGGCCTGAATCTTCTACAAAGTTGTCAGGATCATAATTCGCTGAAGCTTGAGCCAGTAAAGAAGAGGCTCTATCGCATTGAGAACGTGTACGTCGTTGTTCTGTACAATCACCTGCAAGAGCACCTGTTGCATCCCAATTAGCACAGACCCATTTTGGAAGCTAAGGAGCTGAAGGAGGATCCCAAGAAGGTAGGGGAGGATTTTCATCCCTGCTATCATCATCTAAAGAAGAAATATTTTCAGAAGTAGAAGGGATAGAGAGAGGTGGCATATCCGCCAAACTAGGCTCGTAGGCCAATATATTTTCAGAAAACTTTACATCTCTTCTAATGATAACATTTTTGGATTTGGGTGGAAGAAGTCTATATCCTTTGACATCTTCATAATATCCAAAAAAAATACATTTTTCACTCTTAAGTTCTAAGGCTTTATGTTTCTCATCTGGAATATGGGCCCACGCTTCACTTCCAAAAACGCGAAAGTGACTTACATCCAGTTTAACTAAGCTCCATGCTTCTTCTAGAGTTATATTCTTTAAAACCTTAGTAGGAGTGAGATTTACTATGTAATTTGCATAGTTAATTGCTCCTGGCCAAAAATTAAGACTAAGTCCTTTTGATTGAAACATAAAATTAGCCATTTCCTTTAAGGTGTGATTCTTCCTTTCAGCTACACCATTTTGCTGTGGAGTATATAGAACAATATGTTGCAATTGAATTCCATGCTCAGTGCAAATGTTGATGAATTTGCTGTTAACATATTCTCCACCATTATGTCTTAGCTTAAGAATTTGATGTCCAAATTATTTCTCAACAAAGGCCTTAAAGGCCAAGAACATGTTAAAGACTTCACTCTTGAGTTTTAAAAAGTATACCCAAGTGCGTCTGGAGAAATCATCAATGAAATTTAAGAAATACTTGTAGCCAAAGAATGAAATAACTGCAAGTGGACCACATAAATCACTATGCACAAGCTATAAAGGGGCTAAGGTGTGGCAAGAGGCACCTTTTTCAAAACTATCCTGATGATGTTTTCTGAGTACACATCCATAACAAACACCATTTCTGCAAGATACCATAGGAAGGCATGTCACCGTATTTTATTTGCATAGATTTTGAAGGGAGCAATAGTTTAAGTGACCAAATCGCTCATGCCAAAGTTTGCTCACTTCATCATTATGAGCAACAAATACTGAGGGAAGATTTGATGACCCAAAGTTGCTAAACTTATACAACCTTGTAGAATCATCAGCAATTCCAGTAGCTAAAATATGTCTAAGATCTCTTAGGTCCTTAATTGCAACATCGTGAGGTGAAAATTCAATAGTTTTACCTTCAGATGAATGAGCTATCTGTTATATAGATAGAAGATTGTAGGATAAGGTTGGAACACACAATACGTCATTAAATTGACCATTATCTAGATGAATAGTTTCAGTCCCTACAACACTGAGAAATTTATCATCACCAACATATATATTTTTGTTGTTACAATCATTTAAAGAAGAAAACATGGCTTTGTTTTTGGCCATGTGATAAGAAGCTCTAGAATCAATGAACCACTCATGACAATGAGAAGAAGAAGATACATTTAGTGCATAACTAGACCGAGATGCTTGACAACCACATGCAAAAAGTATTATTCATGAAGATTAAGCTGAATTTGAAGAGTGTTCCAAATGGATGATATGCTTCTTCATTGCTGCTTCTAAGGCTTCCATCTTCTTAAAGATTTTTTATTCTAAGTGGCCATCTCGATTACAAAATTTGCAATGTTTATCAGTCTTCTTCCCTTTGTTTTTATTTTCCTTATCATTTTATTGAATTGATTTTTCATTTTGTTGAGACTGAAAGTGCTTATGACCCTTGTTTGGTTTAGGAACATTCTTTTTAGGATACTTGTTTCGGGTGAAAGCACCTTAGGGCTTTGGGTTAGAACCCCAACAGAGCAGAAGCAAACTACAACAAGAAATACTCAAACAGCTCAAGCAAGATTCTTATATTATCAAACTACATAAGAGTGACCATACCCATATTTCCTTCGTTTGAGTAGGTCCCGCAGGGTTCAGGCCCTCTGCAACTCCTGATGTTCTTCAAACCTAAAAATCATTCAATTCGAACATACATAGCAGTATAGAAGTAAAGCATATTCATAAAATTGACTTTATATCATATAAAAAAATGATTGATCATACATCAATTTTGGAAACAAGACAACATTTATTTTATTGCAGTAAGCTATAAATATAATGGGGAGAATTCACTTGAGTCTTTCTTTGGCTCTAAGTAGGACCGTCCTCCGAATTCATCCTATCCCAGCCTTCAACAAACTTTTTCCATCACCAACACCATGATATCTCAAGGAAAAGGAAGGATCTCTATAATCAAGGAAACAAGGGTTTCCTGAAGCTTGGGGAAGTGCATGAGGCACGGGGATTCATCAGACTCAATCAGGGATAATCTCAGTATAATAACTCTATCTCTTCTCCTCCTCTTAAGGCCTTCCCTTAGAGGTCTATTTATACCTCTCCAAATTAGTTTCTTAGTTGTGAAACAATTGGGCCATGGGCAATAGGAGGTAATCAACAAGTAAAACCCGTGAACTCCGCCCAAAATTGAGGAAAATTAATTTTTTAAGTGTTTTAATACATATACGCAGGTTGGGTATTGACTGACCCGCGTGTACATGCTTATCACTCAGGTCAAAGTAGTGTACACGGAATAAAACATTGTTTTTATATATTTGGACCAAGTCTGGAAGGAGTGGTTTCCCTAGGCCATAAACAAGCATCATATATACCAAGAGTGGTAAATGGTGCTATAACAAATGCCCCCTAATATATGAGGTCAGAAGGGGTACATGATGGCCAAAATGTATTAAGTGTATGGAAAGAATCATGCCGAGACTGAGAAGGACTTCACCAGAATTCAGCCTACCAAGCCATCAAAAGAGATCAGAAAGAAATTATTTTCTGAGGCGGGCATACCCATGCTTAGAGAAAGTAAATCATGTCTGCATATCAGGTACAAGCAGATCCAATATGTATATTAGTATAAAGGAACTGAAAGTACATAATGGATCATCTGATTGTGATCGAAAAGTACATGTCTGAATATCACATATAAGAAGGTGATCAATGATGTTGAAGGATGAATCTAATCACTGATGTCAAAAAATAATCCCAATAGTACCAAATGAACATGATGGAATAAAATGATACTACATCTCAACTCGGATGCCAGCATATAAGATGTCAATGTGAAGAAATACAACATATAAGGTGGATGGTGTCAACTAGTAGCAACAGGAGCAACTGACAAGTGAACTGAAACATGTTGTTGCAACCCGAGGTCTTCACCGACCGTCGTGGTACATTTCTTAACAATGGGAATGAATGATCTGAGGTCGACCATGTGGCAAATCATTTGATTACCGGTCATTGTTGTATACCGTTAACAAACGCGAGACTACTCACTGATAATGATAATGAGATTCAAGGTACCCAGTACTGTCAATAGCGAAGGAATCTGCCACTAATGACTGCAAACCCCAAGGTATTGCCAAACGGGCTCTAGATCTTTTTCCCAAAGAAAATGAGCTGTAGTCGATAAGAAACGACCCGCTAGAAGGAAGGCATTAAGGCATCCTTCATAAATCTAGTGTGAGTGTAACCTGTAGGCCAATAATGTGGAAGGAATCAGACGAAAAATATGGAGTAACCTAATTGAAGCACGTTTCCGATATACACAAGATGTAGCTAGCGCACGATAGAAACCCTCTGAACCAACCAATAATGAAAGCTGACACAAAGGTGAGGAATCCACGAATAGGGTCAAATGGAAACCAAGGCATTGCACGAATCCTAATGTGTGATAATGAAAGATGATGCCGAACACAAGGGAAACCACTTAGTCAAAGACCCATGATATTGATCGATGCTGAGCACAAGGTGACCTATCAATAATGAAAATAGGGCCAGGGTGCGGCTCTAGATCTGCCCTAAGAGCAATTTGTTGTAGTCGATAAGGACAAGACTCGCTAGCAAGAAGTCAATGGAGACCTTCTCAAACCGGCATGAGCAAAGGACCAATATAACTAATGTGATGACAAACATGACACTGACAATCAAGGATGGACAACTAAAAAATAGGTCAAGAGACACCGCAGAGAGGCCGACTCAGGTTTACTTCCCTTGAACAAAAGCACGACTTAATGATGACTATATGGTAGCATATGATAACTCTGTATAAGTTTGTCAAGCAAGAGGCATAAGCAAAATCTCCATATGATTGGAAGAGGTAACCAATCGGAGGAGTACTGACTCAATAACAAGGTTAAGGCGCTCCTAAGTCAAACTAAATCCCACCCCAATGGAGGAGATACTTTCTTTTGAGTGCTTTGTTCAAGGGCGACACGAATGAATCTAGCTACCAACAAAATATGGAAATGTCGTCTCATTCCCGGTCTTTTTGGAATATATAAATTTTATTGCCTTTTTCTTTAAGCTAGAAAAATAATAAAAGAATGTTATAATACAGTGTAAAGAACAAGTTTCAGAGAAACAGATGATCTAGTTCCTAGGAGGGGAACATTCCTATGCTCAATGCAGGGAGGTGAAACTATTCAAGGACACTCAAAGGGATGCTCTTTCCACGGGTAGAAGGATGGGTCAAGTTGCAGAAGCTAAGTGATTGCATGGTTGACTTTGCAGAATACATGGTCAAATAAGTGGCTTAAACACGAGTCCAAGTGAATCCGACTCAAGCCCAAAAGGTGAAAATAGTCAAAATGCAATGCAGTAGTACAACTCAACACAAAGGACCCTCTAGGGTATAAGACCAAAAATTAGTGCGGAAGAAAGGAGAATGTGTCTTCAACGCATCAATCATGGCGGGACTAAAGAGTACTCCCGAGCCTACGCAGTATAATAGAATGGGAAACCAATGTCAGGGAGGATCTAACTAAGTTGCCCATATAAAGGATGGCTCTACCATCGCATCATGATTTAAAAAAAAAAAAATCGACGAGTGAAAATGGTTTGGCGACCAAGATACGGTCGGGTCGACCCTACGGCTAATGTATCGCTAAATGGAGGCTAGTATGCAAGATGCAGAAGAAAATGGTTTTCCCTAACCTAAATGCCAGTGAGAGAATGATACCTGCCATGATGGGTCAGTGGTCATGGGACCGAAACAACATCTCGAAGAGGTCTCCAAAATTTCTTGTAAAAGAAACCCACTCTCGACAATCCAAGCCCACATGTCAAAAAAAATCCATGAGACAAAAATCAATTTTTGAAAAAATATTTTGCAATTTCAAAGTTATATAATGACTTTCGGACTCACAGTTTTTTCATTTCTATTTGGAGCAAAGAGCTATGGAGTGAAACTAAGCAAGCTTTCCTCTGAACAACTGGACCGTTCGAATCACCCCAAAGTCTCCAGGTAATCCTCAAATCCTACTTGTAATGCTTTATGATATTTAAAAAAAAAAAAAAATCAAAGTTTTGACCATGGGAAACTATGCCCAAAAATTCAACTTTGTGTACACGCGGGTTGGATGTGAGTAACCCGTGTATACGATGGCCCTACATGCAACTGTGTGTAAAGGGAACCTACGTGTACGCAAGTTAAAGTTTTAACATATAAATTAACGATTGAAACTTCAATTTTTTGCAGGATGACTATCACTTGGAGGGAAGGAGAGCATACCACAATAGATAATGAGGTAATGCATGATAAAAATGCATTGGATGCTCTGAGAGGCTATGGCTTACTCAATTCTTCAAAATTCCAAATATGAAAGCCAATATGCACTTGCTAGAACTTTTGATCCACTACTAGAGCACAGAGGACGAAGCTTTCATGATCGACCAAATGCCTCTACGGATTGAGGTTGAAGATATCTATTTCATTATCGGTCTCTCTCGAAGACGGGAGGTCGTGTACTCGACAGATAGGATGAGAGGTAGTCTTTTGATGGAAGACTATGTCCATATATATTGTCCTGTACATCTAGAGAAGATTGGGAGTCAAATTCATATCAAACATGTGGAAAGTCTCCCCTTGAGGATTTTTCTATTTACCATTACACAGGTAAATGGGTAAACTTCCCTGCATTAGGTGTCACGAGTATCTATGAGCCTGGCAGTGGAATGTCATACCACAGTATTTGACGGGTGCACGCCTCTTTTGACTAACACGAAGAGTCAATTGACCTCTATATAGAAGGGTCAAACGAAGAATTTTGGATATGGAACCATCTTGCGTTCATTCTTCTTCGAGAAGGTACCTAGGCTACGTCCCAAAGTATCAGTTTACATCAACAGCCCTAGAGATCCACGAATGGGTAGATGGGTGGACCTGATGAAGCACCTTGGGGGTGGTGACATGCCCAAAACAACCTTTGATGATGATTTTTTCACGTGGTGGGATCAACAGATCATTGCAGTCGATGACTACCCATATGCCAGCATGGATTTCTGAGGAGATCCAGACTTAGTGTTACCCCAAATGCGGCATGGGGAGACATAGGTAACAATTTTTAAGTTTTTGTGAGTTTTTAAAAAAAATGGATTTTTTAATATGAAATGAACTTAAACAAAAAATAATAAAAAAATAATAAAATAAAAAATAAAAAATAAAAATAAAAATAAAATTGATGAGACAAAATATAATGACCATGTTCCAGATGTGGGTCCAGTGAGAGCTGATGGATTTTTGAGGCACAGGCGTCGCGAAAGAGGGGCCGAAGAGATGGCAGCTGAGACAGAGAGAGTCCTTTATGTTGTTCAAAGAAACTTGGTGAGACTAACTCACCAGGTGCCTATGATAGCTATAGAGGATTTTCCTAAGGAGATGCAACACCGTGTGGTAGGGGTACCACGGGACTGGTTCCGGATACTTTGGCATGTAGCCAATGCTATGGTTAACTTTTTAACTGCTCATCCTAAGCCAGCTTGATAGATAGATCTATGTATGACTGGACATGATTATGGGCATAAGATCAGATTTTGAGGGCATCCTGTCCCAATTTTGTATATTATTTTTGAACACTCCATCTATATACAGGTGATTTTATGATATATATACAAATTCGATTTTTTTTTTTATGTTATTTAATTTGATGAATGATTAATGTGCCAATCTAATGCTTGATTAGAAATAGATTCTACTAATGAATTCTCAGATCGTGGAATGTGAACATATATGATATAAATAAATGATTGTTGCAACACTCTCATTCTCAAAAATTGGCGATATAAATAAGGATTGCAAACCCGATAAGTGTTATTTAACTGCAACACCACCAATTGTGAGTCTAGATAAACTACCAACGAATCAATCCCATAAGATATTTCTTCGAATAGTAATTAAGAACAACGGTATATTCGGAAATGTTGTTTGAAGCAAGGCCAATACATACTCCCCTCGACACCATCAACTAGCTAGATGGATAATAAATCACCCAAGCCGCGGAAGCAAGATTCCGAGTGTGCCTACTTGCACCATCGACGAATTTGAAATGTATTGAATCGTCTATCAATACCTGCCAAAAAAAAAAAAAAAAAAAAAATTATCGTTATCACAAAACGCCAGACAGATATATACAAAGATACAATATATATAAACAAGAAATTTCTTGGTCGAAGCCTAAGAAAAATATTTCTTAAGGTAGAGCCCATTTCTGGGCTCCGCCAGCTTGTTCCCTTCAAAGTCAATTAATTCATAAGCCCCTTTTTGCAAAACACGCTTGACTATAAAGGGACCATACCACCTAGATTTGAACTTGCCTGCCCCCAGGGTGTCTTTTTCTTGGTCATATACTAAGACAAGGTTGCTTTCAGAAAAACCCGAAGACAGACAGCTTTATCATATTGAGTTTTAATCCTCTTGTTATGGGCTTCGTTTATTATGGCTGCATCTCGATGCTGCTCATCAAGATGTTCCAAATGAACGAGGCGTTCTTCGAGACTAGATGTCTCCGAAAAACGTTCTATATCTAGCTTAAGGGACAAAATTTCACATTCGATAAGGAAGATAGATTCCAACCCGTAAACTAGTTGAAAAGGAGTAAAACCAGTGGCAGTCTTAACTGAAGTTCGGTATGCCCAAAGTGTCGGATACAACATGATGTGCCGATTGGATATAGTTTTATCAATTTTCCTTTGCAGGATGGTCTTAAGGGACTTATTCATGGCTTCAACCTGCCCATTGGCCTGACGATAATATGGAAATGAATGCTCCTACCAGAAGCCCAACTTGAGAGCCAATTCGGTCATCAATTGATTTTGGAAGTGGCTGCCATGGTCAGTGACAATCTCTCTTGGGATATCTCTTGAAATAACCTGGTTGAAGAGAAACAAGGTTGTTTTCTCACTATCGTTTTTGAAAGTAGGCATGGCCTCAACCCACTTCGTAAAGTAGTCTACGGCCACAATGATGTACTTGTGATTCCCTGCCAAAGGCGGATTACAAGTAATAAAACCAATGCCCCACTTCGTAAATGGACCGACAGTGATAACAGGAAAAAGTGGATATGGATGCGCGTGCATTTTCCGAGTATAAACTTGACAAGGATGGAAACGTTTGACTGCTTCAATATAGTGTTTGAAAATTGAAGGCCAAAAGTAGCCTGCTTGCAAAATTTTATGGGCTATTGCAAGCCCTGATAGATGACCGCCACAAGCTCCACTGTGGCAATCATAAAGTACTGACTCGAATTCTTCCAAAGTTAAGCAACGCCTAAGGATTGAGTCGACCCTTCTGTGATATAATGTATCACCAATAATAACATATTTTTTGGCAAGGTGACGTAACTTTTGATGCTCATCTTTGGATAAAATAGGTGGAAACTTCGAAGTCTGGAGATATATAATGATATCTCCGTACCAGGGATCCTGTGAAGAAATGAGGAATAAATGTTTGTCGAGAAAATTTTCCTCATAAACAATAGCTTCCTCACAAGGCAGCTCCGAAATAAATTCTGCAAAACTAATAACTTCTTAGATTTAGCTGACAATAATTCAAGATCAAACTCTTGTGAAATAAAAATCCATCGATTATACTTACCCCCAATCACTTGCCTACTGAGGACAAACTGAAAGGATTGACAGTCGCTAAGACGAATGTTTTTTCGAAGCAAAATGTAATGACGAAGCCGCTGAACAACATGGACAGCCGCTAAGGCCAATTTCTCGATGGGAGAATAGCATAGTTCAGGTCCTACTAAGCCTCGACTCAAGTAGTAGATTACATGCTCATTGAGAGCATCATCCTCCTGAACCAGAACCATACCGATGGTTGATTCTAGCGCAACGAGATACAAAAGGAAATCTTTTCCATAATCTAGTGGAATCAATAATGGAGCAGAGGTTAATGTGTTTTTCAAAGCATCAAAATATCATTGCATGAAATCGTCCCATAAAAATGGAACTCCTTTCTTAAGCAAATGCATAAATCCTTTGGTAATCTCGACGTAATTTGCTATAAATCTCCTCAAGAAATTTTCCTTTCCTTGGAGAATTTGAAGTTGATGAATGGAAGACAGGGGAGGCAACCGAATTATTTCCTCAACCTTGAAAGGATCAACTCGAATCCCTTTAGTCAATACAATGAATCCTAACAGCCAACCAGATGTGACCGCAAAAACACACTTATTCGGATTCAACCGGATTTTATAAAAACGAAATCTCTCAAAGACTAACCGAAGGTGCCTGGGATGATCAATTCTCTTGCGAGAATGAGCACATAAGTCATCCAAGTATGCTGCGATAACATGTTTGATGTCATGGAAAGCATAAGACTGGCCCGCTGAAAAGTAGCTCCAACATTTTTAAGGCCAAAAGGCATCTTCTTATATGCAAACATGCCCCAAGGACAAATAAAAGTTGTCTTGTGCTGATTCTCTGGACAGATAGTAATTTGATTGTAACCAAAGAATCCGTCCATGAACGAAAAAATTTCTTTGCCCGCACATTCATCAACAATTTTATCAAAAAGGTGTGGGGTAATTGTCTTTTGGACAAGATTTATTTAAATCCCTAAAGTCGATACATACTCGAATCGTTCCTTGCTTCTTATCTACCGGGACTGGGTTGGAAACCCACTCAGTTAGAGGAACGGGGTATATGAAACCCGCCTTAAGAATCTTTTCAATTTCAACTTTAATAGTTTCCACTTTCCGAGGATTGACCAGTCAAAGTTTTTGACAAATAGGTTTGGTGTTTTCATATGTCTTGATCTCATGTTGGACTATAGATGGATCAATTCTAGGCATTTCCTCATAAGACCAAGCAAACACATCTTGAAATTCTTTGAAGAGATCAGTGTAGATTTGAATTTCTTCAAGGGAACAATCAGCTCCAATGAATACATTTTTTATTACGTTAGGATTCTTAGAGATGTTCACAGGTACAGTTCGTGAGATAACTGACATGTTACCTTCGGCAGAAAATTGTGCTGGAGTCAAAGGGTTTGAAACTATATAAACATCACTAGTAGACAGATTGGACAAACTAGATTCAACTTCACGCAATGGAGGGATAAAATATGAACGATGATGTAAATCATCCCATGGTCGATCCACACCCATCATTGCTTCCAAAATTGCTTCTTCAGATGGAAAGACTGTATCCAAGCAATCAGAAGCTAAAGTAGAATCGAGGGTCCAATCCAGAGCCACATCGCCATCTAACTCCTCTAGTGAAAAAAGAGTGGGACGGTTGTCTACAGAGTTAACGATAGATTGATAAGCGAGTTCCGCTCCAGACATGGGAAATGCCATTCCACCTACTTTCCCTCCATCTAATGTGGTGGTAGATGAAGGTAAGGGCCAAGGGTTCGAAAAATAACGAGTTCGAAAGAACACTTTCCGAGAAGGTCCCCTAGAGGATGAAATCGCATTAATTCTAGTCGTAGGAGCAGGGAGGTCAAATATACCCATTAACGATGAGTACATCCCAACTCCTAAATTCTCAATAGGTTGATGGGAATTGTCCACTAATGGAACGGTAGAATCCGAAGTTGCATGAGAGTCACCTAGAGAATAATCTAACTAATCAACTCTAACAATCCTCCCCTCATGAGGAATATAGAGGATGCAGAATAATGATGAAACTATGGCATCCATCTCATAAATCCAATTCCTGCCTAAGAGGAGGTTAGAATCCAGGTTCACATCGACAAATTCTACCTCAATATTCACTACCTTTCCCCCAACACAGATAGGAAAGGCCAGGATAATCCCATGCAGCCTATGAGAATGTCCATCAAATGTCGTCAAAAGAGTCGATGAAGGAACAACCGAAGGTGATCCAATGGCTTTCCAACATGACATAGACATCATGCATGTGGAAGCTCCCTCATCTATAACAGTTCGAAAAATATTGGTATTTCGGTATGTGGATTTTATTTGGAAAGCTATACGGTGAGGACGTCTCTTTTTGACATTCAACATATCAAAAGTGAGCACTAAAGAATTCTTTGGGTCTACTGTGCCAATTTCCAAAAGCAAAGAACTTCTCTGAGTAGGGCACGACTGGAGTACCTCCAATGCTGACATAACACAAGGAATTTGAGCTAGATCTTCTAGAATCGAGTAGTTTTGGGCTTCCCTAGCATTATAGTTAATAGTTGAGCACTTTGCGGAGCCTTTCGGTATCTGAGTTATAGACTCAATAGAGGGTCACTCAATATGAAGTGGTTTTGTGGCTTCTGGAACATATTTAGCCTTAGATGTTTTCGATTCACCATAGTTGCGTGCTTGTATAGGGATGTCAATATGAGAGCTCATCATATAAACATTTGGCGAATTTCCCCCTTCTTGATTGCCCCCGGCGGAGGTACCAGCATTAGAATTCGCGCTAGCAAGTAATTGCTGCCCTTGGGGAAAAGGGTTAGTCATAACAGCTTGGGAGCTAGAGGACCCTTCTTGTACTAATAAGCGTTGAGCATCTTGCATCTTAGGGCAGAGGTGAGTTAGATGATCTCCATTGCATAACTTGCACGGAAATTTTACCTTTCTCTTAGACTTTTTCCTACCCTCACCGGCATCATTGCCGGGTTTGTTTGCGTTGCCTTTTCCTTCCTGGTTCTTCTTCTACCTCGTCCCTTCCTTTTCCCATCGGATTGTTGATTTCCTTTGGGGTTAGTGGTCTAGATGGTGTTTATAGAGGTAGGTTGGGAAGGTGTAGGTACAGACGGTACTGCCTGGGTAGAAGAAGCAGTTTGTAGAGACAAATGTTGTAATTGATTCAATAGGTTCATCGTGTTAACATTAATCAATCTAACTATACCATCGACATGGGGACCTGGTTTCGGTTTGGCTAAATCGACCTTAGATCTAAGAGCATTAGGTAGAATTTTCTAAAGAACCATAGACTGAGAATATATCAGTTCCAATTGCTAGGCTCTGAAAATGGCCTGCTCTTCTATATAAACACTGGAGAGAGACACTTATTTTGAGATCTCAGGTTGTAATGATTTGAGAAACCATACAAAAAGGAACTCTGGTGGGATTTCAGCTTTGATAAGCCTTTTCCTCCTCCTTCATTCCTGGATGTGATCCGAAATGTGAGTTGCGGTGTCTTGTTGAAAGTTAGCCAGAAGTTCAGTTCTGGCTTCATATCGGACAGGCAACTGAAAATGGTTCAAAAATACATTAGCCAAATCATAAAAAGAAGTATAGGTGCCCCTTGGCAACTCTATATACCATTTGGCCGCATTTCTGGTTAGGGTGCGCTGAAATAACCTCAACTTGAATGAATCATCTGTCAAGGAGTTGGATGAGCACCATAAGTGAAATGTGGTTATGTGGTCTCTTGGATCTTCACCATTATTCCCTTCGAATTTTGGGATATCCGAGGGAAGTTTAGTTGGGAACGGAGGCCAAGCCGGATTATACAGAATCAGATCATTTGTCAATTTAGTTAAGTCAGGCAAGTTCAATGTGACTAGAAAAGGGAGTCGTGGCAGACCTTGGGAATTCCATCCAGTGCGGTGGGGTTCCCAAAGGTCTGAAAACAATGACCTAGATTTTGAAAAACACTAAGTTTCTTGAAGTAACTCGTAGAGCCTACCGAACCAAAAGGTGCTCCTTGTGGTCCAGCAAAATTTGGAGTTTGACCAACTCCTGCCGAAAATCCTCCATAACCAGTGAAGTTACCCCCTAACGAAGTGTTAAAAGGAGCTGATAGCCCCTGATAAGGATTCCATTCATTAGAAAAGGGAGGAAAATTTTAAAACAAATTAATTGAAGAATACTGCACATTTCCTTGTTGGCCAGAATAAAATTGATTCCGAGCTCCTATCCCACAAACCGCAGGGTTTGTCCAACACTGGAATGGGTTATTACCTTGACTTGTAAAGGAAAAAGGCATTGACCCTACTGTTGGATTGGAGTGTGGTATATGACCACTTCCAAATGGGAAACCCTGAAAAGAAGTCGACCCACTCATCATGGATGTAGAGGCGGTTGATGGTATGTTCAAAGGAACTGAAGGAATCTCGTGAGACGACATTCCATAAGGGATAAATCCAAAACCAGATGCAGTAGCCTGAGAACTTCCACTCGTTGACAGAATGGAAGCAGACCCAAATATAGTCGTGCTAGGAGTAACAGAAGGGATGGAAATAGTTCCTCCTCCTTGTACAGATATGGGAGTCTGCACACTCTCAACACTCGTCGCAGATGCCATGCTTCCAACAGTGGTCATTGAAGGAATAGATGGGTGTAAACCTGGGCTTGAAGGCCTATGAGTTGGGGTTCCTACGTACAATAGAACGTCTAGATGATCAGGAGGAAGAGGAGAATTCGAAGCCGCAACCGACTCTGAAAGCTCTTCAACTTCGATATTATCTTCCGACTGAAAAATTACTCAAGAAAGAACTGGTGTGTTCCTTTCTAACTCTCTACTGGTACTAGGTATATCTAGTAAATTAATGACCCTAAGCGGAGGATCAATCTCCGATGTACATGTTGCCACTAGTTGAAAACCACTGGCAGAATTTCTCCTACACCTTTTAGGAAAAGGCTCAGGACTCATAGGTGATAGCCCACGAAGTCTCCTAGACCATCGAGATGGCCGATCAACCACTTTGAATTATTTAAAAGATCTACTTAAAGACTTAAAAAATTATAAAGTTAGGTTGACTAGGAGCAAAGAACACTCACCAAAAAGTCCGTAAAGATATCAGCAATCAAACACCTTTCGAGTATTTCTACTCTGGGTGATTAGGACTAGACACCAAAATACAAGAAAGTTAATAATAAGGGCCTTCTGAAAATGGACTGGGGTAATTATGCCCCAGGCCTACTAGCGAAGGTATCAGAGGCAGTTACATTGACCTCCAGACAACAGCGTTTGCCGGTGCAAGCACCCAAGCTTTGCAAGGGTACCCTCCAGAAGTACTGTTGAACGTGATACAACGTCAGCCTCAGGTGCCACAGGATTCCCCTCCGCAGCCACCTGTGTGATCCCTAGGATAGGCAACTATTGTCACCAATTCGTATCAGAAGCCGGGCAGAACAGTTGTGAGGAGGGATTCGACAAGTAAGAGAGGGGGTGTCTCTCGTCCTTATCTTCACTCTCCCTCCTGCTTTACTCCCAGTTACGGAGCTTTCCTAGTCGCCCTGATGCTATTATATTTCGCTCACTAATCAAACTTCTATGTTTTGTAATTTTGAGCGGCCTTGGAGAGTTAACTCTCCTCTCGCCTAATCCAAGGCCCTAATAAACC
>APFE031559557.1:0-12297 GCA_000404065.3 Pinus taeda
TTGTATTTTCTTACTTGTTAAAAATGGTTACTTTGTTCCTGTGACAGTTTATTTTTTTGTCTGTAAAAGTGGTGGTCAAGCATGTTGTGTTTTCACATTGTTTTTGCAATCCTTTCACTCATTCTTTTTATTAATTTTCATATTTACTAAATTTTTTCAGCATATTGCATATTTTTTTAAACCATGATGTGAATAATGTATTAAATCAGAAACATGCCTGGATTGTGGCATGTATAACAGGTGAGTACAATGAAAATCTTTCCAGCTATACCTGTTGTAGGCTGGTGGCTGCATGTTGAAAAGGAGATTTTACTTGTCACTCATTTAGCTATGCATGATCTTAGTAGGGATTCCTTTAGTACCTTATGATATTATTTGTCGATAAAAGGAAAAGGGTAATGGAGGCTACTCGCTGGGATTCTCTTTTCTGAAGAGTGCAAATAGTCATGATTTTCTAAGGGAAGGAAGGAGATTTCATAGTCTCGGAAACTATTCTAGGACACCATAAGATAGGTGTATCACACTATTATTATTAATATTATTAATTTACATTCACATGCACAGTGCACACAGCATATAGAGGGAGGGGAAAGCTGAGACAACATACATATTTTGTTAGTACTAGTAGAGAGGCCACTATCTCCATGGAATCCCTAGTGGTCTTTCAAATTCTTCCAGGAATACTTTTTTGCAGCGCTTTAGCATTGCAAAAAAATTGAGATTGTTAGCTTCAAGAATTTGATGTTCATCTTTCTGTCTGCATTGTCAAATTCAAGGCTAAGATAGATAGGTCATAGATGTATGACTGCAGACATGCCACATTGAGCCCCACTTTCTGGACTTGCAAGAATTGCATAGTAATCCACACTCACAGTGGAAATTTAGTCATTGCAAGCTTAATTTGGAAAACTTGGTATTTATTGTATTTTGTCGGGAAACTAAGAGATATTTATATTAACATGGTCCATATAGAGAAAAAAGTAAACATCTACAAACTCTGTTGGGATTCTCAGAATAAGGGTTCTGTCCAGATCTCCCATCAGTATCCTCAGGGTTCCTCAATAAACTGAACCATACGACTTTTAAATGGTAAATACTATTAGAATAGATAAGCAATGAATTTCATCTAATAACTAGACTTTCATTGTCTTGCACACAAAAAATGCCCAGAAGAATGGGTTACAGACTACACCAATAGAATGGATTATAGTAATTATACCATACATTGGATGTAAATTGATGGATTATAATTTATAATTTATATCAAGTACTAGATTCCTGAAATATGTCAGCTGATAGTGGAGATCGAGGGACACATATTATGCAGGGAGGGTTCACCATCAGGGCTACTTTGTCCTTATCCTCTTTCATAATGAGTGGCCTGTGCCATGTGGTAGAGTTCTCTAAGGACCCTGTACTTCCTGCACTCCAATCATTCCAGTCTCTTTAACCAGTTTTCGATGGTTTGTTAGTTCTCTTCTTTTTCTTTGTTGGCACATTCTATCTTTTCCAATCTTCTTCACGATTATTCAACTTTGTCCGGAATCTCCAGTGAATCCACATTCCTATTCTAGCAAAACATGGCAGTTCTGGTTTGACCTAAGTTTTTTATTTCCTGTCATGGTAATAGAATGTTTTTTAAAGCAATGTGGTTGGACTCAAAATTCCATGATTGCACCATAGATCCAATTATCAATTATCTCTTGATGGTTTGCCAGAGTTCTCAATACTTGGTTACTGCACTTTCTTTCAGAGATTAAACTTATAATGAAGAGTATACACTTGACAGAAAAATATGACAGTTTACAGATAATCCAACATCAAATCCTTAAAATGTCTTGTTGATAGAAGTTATAAACTTGACTTGGATGCATGGCACTGTCTATAATGGCCTCTTGAATGGTATACATTTTAGACATCTCAATCCATCTCTGCAAAACATTCAATTAATTGTAGGTGACTCACATAACTATTGTTGATTCACAATATGGTTACCTTGAAAAAGAGTTCTGACTATTACAACACCCAGTGTTGTAATTTAACAATCAATGGTCATAACCTTATTAGGCAAACTCCCCCCCAATTCTTGTACTCATGGCAGCAATTCAGCCTTACATGCCACTTTATTTCATTTTGCAGTCGTTTGGGTTGCTTTGACTTTTTAATGGAAATTCAATAAAGCTTGCTACCAATTTATTTCTCCTCAAATTCATTAAATACACATGTCATAGGCATAATAGGAAGTGATAATTACTGTTATTTAAATTTGAAATAATTGAAGAAATTGGAAAACTAAAATTTGAACAAGTTATGCATGATCTGAAAGCTCATCAAAATATCAAGTTTTATTTGTATTTGAAAATTGAATTTCACTATTCTATCATTTATTTTAATTTTAATTTTAATATGCCATTGCCAACAAAAATGCAGACATATTTGTCATGGCACCTCCAAAGTCAACGGCAGAAGGATGGAAATATGCGGAGAAATTGGACGGGCCTCATGGGAGGCATTTGAAATGCAAGTTATGTAATAATGAATTTTTTTGATCTTTAACTAGAGTCATGGACCACTTACTTTATGTCACTAATGGCAAAGGAGGTGGCATTGAAGGTTGCAAGAATGTGCCTACAGAGCTCAAGAAGAAACTTCAGAAAGATTATGACAATATACAAAAGGCTAAGAAAGTGAATGAAAACAAAAGACAACGTGTTCAAACAGAAATTGCAATGAATTACAATTCATTATCTGCACTTTATTTAAGCATAGTTGGTGTTGGGAGTTCGTCTCAGTCAAAGATTAGTAAATCAAGTGGGACAACTACATTGAATACTCTTTGGAAGCCCATGCAGAAACAAGAAATTGATGATGCTATAGGTGATATGTTTTTTGAATTTTCAATTCCATTTAATGTGGAAAGAAGCCCTTACTTCATCAATGCATGTAAGATGATGGCAGGTTTTGGTAAATGATATGTCCCTCCTAGTTTTGAGACCTTAAGGACCACTATTTTGAAGAGGTCAAAAGAAAGGGTTACAAACAATTTGCAGAAGATCAAAGACTCTTGGAAGGAAACAGGGTGTACAATTTTATCAAATGGTTGGTCAGATATGAATCATAGACCTCTTATTAATGTGTTGGTTTCTTGCCCTAAAGGGGTACTTTTTTTTAAAGTAGTTGATGCATCAGGGAATAAGAAGACCTTTGAATTTATTTTCAAGATTTTAGAGGAAGCTATTCTTGAGGTTGGAGAAGAAAATTTGGTCCAGGTTATAACTGATAGTGCTTCAAATTGTCTTGGAGTAGGAAAAATGGTCATGGATAAATACAAAAAAATATATTGGACACCTTGTGCTGCCCATTGTCTTGATTTATTGTTACATGACTTGGAAAAGCTTCCATGGATTAACGAGACAATACGGAGGGGGAAACAAATTTCTCACTTCATATTTAACCATCAACTGACATTGAGCTTGTACAGGAATAATGCATCTAGAGAGTTTCTCAGGCCTTGTGACACCAGGTTTGCCACATATTATATTATTATCAAAAGGCTAGTTGAAGAAAAAGGGAGTATAAGAGGTGTTTTTTGCAACAATGAGTGGGAAAAGTCTCATGTTTCAAAGGAAGCTAAAGGAAATGAGTTGGAACAGGTGATTTTAGGGAATTCTTTTTGGGACAATGCTCAGAAGGTCTTAAAAGTATGTGAACCAATTGTTCATATGCTTCGCATGGTTGATAGTGATACCCCTTCCATGGGTTTTTTTTATGAGGGCATGTATCGTGTTAAAGAAGCCATTGAAAAATCTTTTAATAATGAGGAAAATGAGTACATTGCAATATGGGAAATGGTTGATGAAAGATGGAAGATGTTGCATAGTCCTTTACATGCAGTAGCTTGTTATTTGGATCCTAGACTCTTCAGGATAGAAAGAACAAATGATGCAAAAGTCATGAATGACCTTTATGATGCAGTTGAATGGTTGGTCCCTGATATACAAGAATGAAGGAGAAATAGAGAGCAGCTTCGGGCATACAAGATGGAAGAGGGAATATTTGCAAGGTCTAGTGCAGTACAAGATAGGCCCAATATTCCTCCAGGGAGATGGTGGCAGTTTTATGGATCAGAGACTCCTGAATTGCAACGTTTTGCAGTTCATATTTTGAGCCAGGGATCAAGTGCCTCTGCTTGTGTAACGAACTGGAGTAGCTTTAACCATATCCAGTCCACGAAAAGAAACAAATTATTGTCTACAAGGTTGGAAGATCTTGTTTATGTTCGCAGTAATTTGAAGTTGGCCTTGAGTAGTGTGGCCAAATATGCATCTAGTTCCTTTGAGCCATGGTTTGATGTTGATTTAGAGCCAGAAGAAGATGATATTAGCACTGATGGTGACTCACTAGATGATCCAAATGTTGGAATTCCATCTATTGATGACTTTGATGATCACCATTATAGTGCCTTTACTATGCCATATGCACATGATGATTGAGAGATTTTTTATCATACTAGAGTCTATTAGGCCATAAGTATAGATTATCTATGTTTTTTAAATTTCCTAGAAAAATTTAATGGATTTTAACTATTTGGTAATGGTCTTTATGACTTCCTTATTATATTAGCATTGATGATGACTCACTAGATGAGCCAAATGATGGAATTCCATGTGTTGATGAATTTGATGATATTATGACTTTGATGATATGTAAAATTTTGAAATTTGAAGATGTCCTACAATGATGTGTATGTTTAAATTTTGATCATGTTTTGATTATGTGATTTTTTAAAAGATTACTAGTATTTGACATTAATTTAAATTTTGAAGACTGAAAATTATGTCATTTCTTTTTGCAGACTACTATTGTGTATGTTTACATTTAACTAGATGTTAGAATGATTACATTATTCATGTATGTTTAATAGTTTATTAATAAGAATTTGTGTTCATGTGTTTATGGATCGATTTTAAATTTTCTATTATTTTGTCATATAGATATATATATATTGAAAAGTATGTATAGTCGAACCTAATGCCGAACCTCATTCGAACCTGATCAGAAAATTCGAATTTGAATCGAACTTAATCATTATCGAACTTGAATCCGAACTCAAACTGTGTGACATAGCCTTGGGCTAGCCTACCTAGCCTAACCTAGCATATTTCAACCTAGTTCAGCGTGGCTATTCTAGCCTAGCATGGCCTAGACTAGCTTAACCTAACCTAGCCTAGCCTAGCATAACCTATCCTTGCGAAGACTAACATAGAATGGCCTACCTTAGCTTAAGCTAGCCTAGCCTAACATAAACTAGCCTAGCCTAACCTAGCCTAGACTATCGTAAACTAGCTTAACCTAGCATAGCCTAACATAGCCTATCCTAAGCTAGCCTAATCTAACCTAGATAACTAAGCCTAGACTAACCTAGGCTACCACGGGCTAGCCTATCCTATCGTAGCATAGCGCAACCTATTCTAGGGAAACCTAGCCTAGGCTAACCTAATCTACCCTAGCCTACGTTAACCTAGCCTAATCTAGCTTGGACTAGCTTAGCTCAACTTAGCCTAGCCTAGCCTAGCTTAGAATAGCCTAGCCTAGCCTAGCTTGGCCTAACATATCTTGGCCTAGCCTAACTTAACGTAACCTAGCTTAACCTATGCTAGCCTAGCCTACCTTAGCTTAAGTTAACCTAGCCTATCCTAAACTATCCTAACCTAACCTAGCCTAACTTAACCTAACCTAACCTAACCTAGCCTAGCCTAGCCTAATCTAGCCTAGCCTAACCTAACCTAATGTAACGTAGACTAGCCTAACCAAGCCTAACCTAGCTTAATCTAGTGTAGCCTAACATAACCTTGGCTAATCTAGGCTAGACTAGACTAACCTAGCCTACCTTAGGCTAGCCTAGCCTAGCTTAACCTAGCCTAGCTGACCCTAACTTAGGCTAATCTAACCTAGCATAAGCTAACCTAACCTAGCCTAACCTAACCTAGCCTAGCCTAGCCTCACCTAACCTAGCCTAACCTAACGTAACGTAACGTAACCTAGCCTAGCCTAACGTAACCTATCCTAGCCTAGCCTACCCTAGCAAAAGTAACCTATGCTAGCCTTGCCTAGGCTAGCCTAACATAACCTAGCCTATCCTAGCCTAGCTTAACATAACTTAGCCTAGCCTAGCCTAGCCTAACATAATGTAGCCTAGCCTAGCCTAGCTCTTCCTAACCTAGTCTAATGTAATATAACCTAACCTAGCCTAGCCTAGCCTAGCTCTTCCTAACCTAGTCTAATGTAATATAACCTAACCTAGCCTAGCCTAACCATGCATAACCTAACGTAACCCAACCTAGGCTAGCCTAGCCTAACCTAGCCTAACCTAGCCTAGCCTTGCCTAAGCTAGCCTTTGCCTTGCCTAAGCTAGCCTTAGCCTTGCCTTGCCTTTCTTAGCCTAACCTAACCTAGCATAGCATAGCCTAGCCTAACCTAGCCTATGCTTACCTAGCCTAATCGAAAGAACGGTCCATCAATGCTTCAGTTAATGGATTGATTTTTTTATCAACGGTTAGCTTTTATGTCAGAATCATTAAACGCTTTTCCGCATCAATGTTTCTGTGAGTGGATGCTCTTGAGTCACCAACACTACATGATCTTGTTTTTTCTGAATGGTCAAGTTTATAATGCTTTTCTTTTATGTCAGAATCATTAAACGCTTTTCTCCATCAATACTTCCGTGAGTGAATACTCTTGAATCACATCACTACATGATCTTGTTTTTTCTTAACAGTCAAATTTATAATGATTTTTCGTATGCAACCTGTCTTAACTTATTATTACTGTTTTAGTTTTTTAGCTTATTATTATTGTTTTAGTTTTTTAGTTGAGTAGATTGTGTTAAATTATTTTTATTATTGTTTTAATTTTTTAGTTTAGTAGGGTGTCTTAACTTATTATTATTGTTTTAGTTAAATTAAAATTTCATTAATATCAATGATTTTCAGTAAACATTTTCATGTTTTGATTTTAAATTTTATTAACGGTCACCTCAAAAGCATATTGTGTTTTTTCTATTTTTATTTTTAGTTGATGTTTCATTATATTTTTTATTTTACTTTTTTATTTTTTGGGCACCATTTTTTAAGTTTCCAAGTTTTTATTATTTTTTTTTCAAATATTATTATGGTTATTTATTTTACTGAAGGTTAAATGGTTTTATGATAGTTTTTACTATTTTTATTTTAAATTTGATTAACAGTTATCATTCTCAAAAGTTTTTTTGTTTTTGTTTTTTTTTTTTTTTAGGTCTATTAACATCATTTTTAGCATATACTATCTAAAAAGTTCTGTTTATCTATCTGTTTTTGGGCACCACCCCTTTGAGCCTTCAACATTTGTGTTATTTTGATTTCAAATTTTTATTAAATTTAGGCTTGGATGAATGGTTGATATTGACCATCTATTCATTACGTCTAATATATATTTTATTTTGTATGTGCTTTTTTATTACCTTCTCTCTCGTGCTTTTTATGTTTAGATTTTAAATTTTAAAAAAGTAGGAAGAACTATCCATCAATGCTTAGTTAATGGATTTCAATGGCGATTACCAGATACCTTCATATTTTATCAATAGCTACGTTTATAATGTTTTTATCATTAAACTCTTTGGTCCATAAATGCTTTAATTAGTGAATTCATTTGAGTCACCATCATTGTATGCTCTTGTTCTTTTCTTTTTTCTGTAGAGACCAATAGTCATGTATGTCATGCTTTTCAACTACCATCATTATGATGTTTTTTTCCTTTTCCTTTTGTTTTAATTCAAAATTTCATCAACCTCTTTTCACTCACCACCGTTAAATGTTTTTTGTTTTTTTTCTATTTTTGAATTTAAATTTCATTATCATTAATGCTAGTCAACCACTCAAACATTCTTGTGCTTTTTCTCTTTTGATTTTAAGTTTAATTAACATCATTCTTACTAGAAATCGTCTAAAGTGTTCTATTACCTATCCTATTTAGGACGAAAAAGGCTTACCTTTTTTTTTTCTCTTTTCATTTCAAATAGTATTTACATTTTTAACATTATTTATACTTAAATGAGTGGATGATATAGACAATTAAATTCTAATGGAGTTGGATTTTATGAAGATTTCAAATATCTTATCTGAAAAGATTTTCAGTTTGTTAATTTTAAATAAGTATATTTATTTATTTTTATATTTATTATAATAATCTTTATATTATATATTATTAGTTTTTCACAAAATTATATAATATTAAATCATTTTTTGAATTTGTATGGTAATTTTTTTTATTTGTTTTAAGCTTGATATATGGAGATTTGAACCTTGAATCTTATTCCTTACACAAAATTTTATAATATGTTCATCCACAAATAAGCACACCCCTGATTTAGGTTGTAATTTTATTTAATATTGATGATAAATTATTAATGTGGTAGTTCATTTTTCTTTATAGCATAGTCTAAAAAACTCACAAATTAGTCGGAAAATAATGGGAATTTCACCAGGATTACAACAAAATCCAGTAGATCTTTCTTTTAAATTTGGGTTAGAGCTATCAAACATGAGGATTATGGGTACCCCAAGGGTTCTTGATGGTGTTGAATCGATTTCCACCATCAAAAATATGTATCAAACACTCCAACATTCTCATTTCTCATTTTTTTTACTAGATTCCGGCAAGAAAAATACAATCGACACAAATTTGTCACATGTGTAGATAAAGTCATTCTTTCTGAGTCATTTTTTGTTTTTCCCCACACACACACACATATATATAGATATAGATATATTATATTACAAAATTTTAAAATTCTAAATAATTAATGTCTAGACATTATGAGTATGCTTCAGAATTGCCAATATTAGTTTTAACAAGGATATATTTATTTATTTTAAACTCAATTTAAGATGGTTGAAACCTTCAATATGAAATATCTACTAGATATTGGTGATTTCAAAAGTAAATTCTTCAAAATGAATGACCATCAATTTCCTCTCATCCCATATGTCAAAGAGAACTAGGCGAAGAAAACATTGGTTAAGCTTTCCATCTAAAATAGAGTCCATCATGGTTAGTGCATGTGTTCACCATAATGGTAGGTCATACAAATATCTGCGTCGACTTGTTGAAACGTAGTTGCTTCTCACTATCATCATCGGTAAGGGAGATTTCTCTTTTTACTCCACTTATTTATCTGTCAACCTTAATTTACTTATTTTAAATTATTTTCTTACATATAAATATTTTAAATATTTATATAAACAATTTTTTTTATTTTTTGTTTTTTAATATTTGATTTTCTTATTTTAAGTATTTAATTTATTCAATAAATATTTATATTAAACTATTAGATATATAACAAATAAAACTAATCTGACTCACCGGCTTCCTTTGACGATTACAGGCCTATATCATTATGTAACTGTCTCTATAAAATCATATCTAAGACCATTGCAAATCGCCTTAGACCTATCCTCTCTCGAACCATTGCTCCTCAGCAATTTGCTTTCCTCGAATCTAGACAGATTCACGAAGCCATCGGTCTAGCCCAAGAAGCTTTGCATTCCATTTGGTCAAAGAATTTGAAAGCCATTCTCCTCAAAATTGACCTCTCTAAAGCTTTTGACCGAGTCAGCTGGCTCTATATCAAAATGATCCTCATCCACCTGGGCTTTCCCCATGCCTACATCACCTAGATCATGGCTTGCATAACCTCCCCCTCCTTCAGTATACTCATTAATGGCTCGGCCACTCCATTTTTTCACTCTGAAAGGGGTCTGAGACAAGGATGCCCTCTATCGCCCCTTCTCTTCCTCCTGGTCATGGAGGGTCTCAGCCGGCTCATGGAATCCGCGAAGCGGGATGGCGATATTGGAGGCCTCCGCATAACTGATCTCTGCTATCTCACACATCTGCTCTTCGTGGACGACGTTCTTATTCTACTAGATGGAAGTGTTCGTGACTCTAGAACTTTCTCTAGGATCCTTAAACTATTCTCAGCAGCCACGGGGATGTTGCCAAATCAGTTGAAATCCACCATCACCTGTGCCCGTACATCGGTACAGGAGTCCCGGACGGCCATACAGGCTTTCCCCTACTCGGTCCACCCTCTGGATAGAGGGCTTAAATACCTGGGTTTTATCCTGAAGCCCACATGCCAACGGATAGCTGACTGGGTCTGGTTGGTGGCCAAATTGGAGAAAAGACTTACTGGCTGGAGTTTCAGATACCTCTCCAGAGCTGGCAGATTGGTGCTCATAAAATCTGTGCTGGAGGCTACCCCAGTCTTCTGGATGGCACTGGCTTGGATACCTAGGAATATCCTCGGGCGATTGCAGCAGTTGTGCAATCGATACCTTTGGAATGGGAGCCAGGATAAGAGAGTCTTCGCATGGATCAGCTGGAAGAAAACTGCACAACCCAAGAAATGGGGTGGATGGGGTCTTAAAGATCTTCCTGCATTCGCCACGGCTCTGGCAGCCAAAATGGGGTGGACATTACTATACAGTCAAAATCTCTGGACACAGGTTTCTTATCACAAATACATATGGCCTCAAAGTATCCTGGATTGGGCTCGATTACCAAATTGGTCATACACGGGATGTTCATCAGTTTGGAAGGCTCTGATACATGCTCTTCCTCTTATAAGAGACAATCTTGCCTGGCGAATCAACGATGGGTTGACGGGCAGAATTGGCTTGGACCCATGGATCAACAGTGGGGGTAGACACACTCTAAATCAGGATCTAATTGCCTACCTACAGGCCCGCGACATCAGACATTTTGCTCACATCGCTGATCCAATTCACACTGATATTTTCTCCCAAGCTTGGAAGTCGGCCCGACAACTGGACCTCCCACCTCAATGGCATCAGGAATGGAGTAATTACATCTTGGCATTAACAGAATCTCACATTCGAATTAAACAAGGCCCGGATGAACTAATTTGGTGCCCTGCGGAACATGGTACATACGCACCAAAACATGGATACAGGGCCCTCATATCACATAACGTACCTGATCCAATACTTTCATGGTGGAACACTATTTGGAAGCTTAAGGCCACTCCCCGATCAAAGCTATTTTTCTGGTGTGCCCTCAAGGGTATTGTACCAACTGGTGACTATCTCACTCGGAGATCCATTTATGGACCATCCTGGTGTATTTTCTGTAAGGCTGCATCTGAAAACACAGATCACATACTTCTGCGCTGCCCTGCTATTCTCACACTTTGGACCAACATCCGCGAGCATCTGGGCATTACGGCGCACTGGGAGGGGATCGACCTATCGGACGCATGGGAGGCCTGGACGCGTACCCACCCGGGCTCAAAACTGCTAAATCTCCCCATCATAGCATCTTGGTACACCTGGCTGGTGCGAAATCGCACTATCTTCGACGATCAACCGGCTGCTTGGCACCGTGTTGAAGCCACGATCATAGCTGCTTACAAAGAGCTCCCCGATCCACCTCCTACCCGGCCCAGGCAAATACAACCCACGCCCAACATTGACAGATCCACCCCGTGGGCTTTTTTTGACGGGGCAGCAAACCAAACTGGGTGTGGAGGGGGTTTTGTCTTACATATCAATGAACATCATCGCTATCTTGCAAAAATGGGTCTGGGAATTGGGTCCAACAATTATGCAGAACTATCGGCCATTCGTAACCTATTGCAATTTGCTTTAACTCATCATATTACAGATATTAATATATATGGAGACTCAATGCTGGTTGTTAACTGGATCAATAATGCTACTGAATGTCATTCATACACTCTCAGCAATATTCTACAAGATGCACTCACCCTCAAAGCAGCATTTAATCATTTCACTTGTGTTCATATTTACAGAGAACATAACTGCGCGGCTGACCAATTATCCAAAGCGGCATCGCTACTTCCCAGGGGAGAATGGCTAATGGTGGAACATAATGATGAAGAGAAGCACCGCTTCTACCACAGGCCATATATAGATCAGAGAGACCAGAGGGACATCAGTCCCGAACACTGACAGTTTTGGAGAATATTTTCTGATAAAATGAACTGGTTTTTTGAACTATGAAACATATACAGTACTTTTGTATCGGAGAATTAGGCTTGAACAGCCAGACTTATTATGTAACCCAGCATAATTATTGATACCATCTGACACAACACCCTGCGAGGTGATTTTTGTTATGAACTTCTCTGTAATGCCATCGGCATCTGCTATATGTAATTTTCTAATATAAATGAAAGTTACTGATTTTTCCAGTGGAAAAAAAAAAAATAAAAATAAA
>APFE031559564.1:3551-68084 GCA_000404065.3 Pinus taeda
GGCGGGGGGGGTTGTGTCTTACCTCAACAAGATGGAAACTAAACCTCTTTATGAAGGCTCAAAAAATCTCTTCTCTCTACTCTATTGTTGTTGGTTAGCTTAAAGGTGGTGAAAGGTTTGTCAAACATGTGTGATAGAACTACTAAGGTATGTAATACAATTTGTGACATTTAGTGCTATGTACATGATAAAGAAATTATTTGTTTCCGTTGTTTTAATGTTAGTACGTTGATATGCATAATTTCATTAATTTGTAACATTTGGAGGCAATATGGATGATTAGTATTGTTTAGTACATTAACTAATACTAATTTTTTTATGCCTTATATTATTAGGTGAATTTTTGCTACCACTATCAAATGTTTTACCTCATACTTACTAAGATTTACATGTTGTTATGAAAGTCATTGGAATGGAATATCAAACTATTCATGCATGCCCTAATGATGATATTCTCTATTATAAAGAACATGCGTTGAAAGACAAATGCGCAAAATATAATTAGAGCAAATATCAAACTGATAAAGTGACAAAAAAGGCGCCTCACAAGGTTTTTCATTATATTCCCATAATTCCACATCTGCGACAATTGTTCAGGTGCAAAAGCGTAGCAAAACTTATGGATTACCATGCAAGGAATAGAAGTGAAGATGGTGTTCTTCGAATGCTTACAAATGGATTTACATTTAGGAATATAGAGGAAAAGTGGCTAGAGTTTAAAGAACAACCTCGTAATCTTAGGCTTTCATTAGCAGCGAACGTTGTCAATCCATTTGAAGAGGCCATATCTACTTACTAGGTGTGGCCCATTTTTCTTATCAACAATAAAATTCCTCCGTGGAAGTCAATAAAGATGGAGCACATAATGTTAACAATGATTGTTCTAGGTATTACTTTGCTTAGAATATTTCTTTTACCACAATAATATCTTATTTGTCTTGTTTGTTTCATAATTATGTCCTATACTTTTTTGTTAATTTACTCATATATGTTCAATTATGCCTTATAATCCTATTTTATAATTTATTTTTTTTTACTCATGTGTAGTAATTATGTATTGTATGTTCAATCAATCAGGTAAATACTAAGTCAAAGATATGAACGAATATATCAAGCCTCTTATCAATGAGTTAGTGGAGTTATCAAATGGTGTCACTATGTATGATATCTCTAGACTATTAGTTGCACAAAGGGATTTTGAATTCCATGCAATTCTTGTATGGAAAATTCATGATGTCCAAAGGCTAACACATTTATGTGGTATGTTATAACGTTACCTTGCACTTTAATAATGTTTAATTTTATGAATTTCATTTCAAGTATGTTTTTTAAATTATTCGACCTTCATTGTACCTACTTAAAATAATTGATATAAAAATGATTCTATCTCCTGCATGTCTTCAAACAAAGGGTAAATTATCTTGTCCAGTTTGTGGTCCTAAGATTAAATCTCATCATTCAAGAAGCTTAGGAAAGGATGTGTTTGATCATGATATACACTTCCTTTCTAAGAACCATAGGTACCGAAGTACTAAAAAACATATTTTCAATGGGAAATAAGATACTGGAGTAATACCACGAAGAATGGCACCTCGTGCATGGAAGTTGCAATATAATAAAGTCTCTCAAGATATGGATCGAATTGTCTATGTATCAAAATATATTATATGTTTGGATTATTTTATTCATTTATGGGATTTTCTTCATTGTACTAATTGACAAGTTATATTGTTGTTATAATATATTTATCTATGCTTCACGTTGTACATCGTGAAGGCATTAATAACAGGGAACTTCTGCGAGGAATGAAAAGTTATCCTGAGCAATTCAATAGACTCTCCTACTATGAGCACCTAGAAATTGTTCATTTGTTTGATACAATGCACATTGGGAAGAATGTAACAGAGACCTTATGGTGAATCTTAAATGGAAGGAAATATATAATATATATTATTATTTTTGTATCATATATAATATATTTATTGTCAAGATTTGTAATGACATTAAGGAGGTTGACCATGCATTGCAAAGTGCGATTCATTCAAATAGAGATGGAGATGGCCAAAATATAAGCACCCTTCCATGGTTATTGATAGATCAACAAAGCAAGCACATTAAAGAGGTTATTGAAAAAATTAAATTTCCAACTAGATTTTCTTCAAACATAAAGCATATCCTAACAAAGAAAGGTGAATTAGGTGGGGTAAAAAGTCATGATTGGCATACGTTCATTAAGGTAATTATTTTGGTGTATATATATTTTATACATTGGTGAAACATCTTGTTAATTAATGCTTTTTTTCTACTAATTTGGGAAAAAGCAACAATCAATCATTAATTTTTTTTATAGTATGTTCATCTCTCCTAGCAAATTTTGACAATAATCTCAAACAAGTTATATATGATCTTGGAGAATACATGAGGTAAGTGGATATTTATTTGCAAAGTGTAATTTGTTCAATAATTTGTTGTGTCACATATTTTTCACAGCATGTGTTTTTCTTGTCATCATGTACTATATTAATTTTTTTTTGTTGAAACCTGTGATTTGCTTGCTTCATTTGTATATGGTTGTAATCTAAATAAATTGATAAAGAAGATATAAAGTATTGGAGAAAATAAAATCCTCGTTTAACGTGTGAAATGCAAAAGTATCTACCTCCGACATTTTTCAATTCAAAAGAACACTATCTCATACACCAAGTCGAGGAGATTGAAAAGTGTGGACCTGTACACAAAATATGAATGTGGATGGTTGAGAGGCACTTGAAATCACTGAAGGCTTTAGTCAGACAAAGAGCACGTCCCGAGGGTTCTATGGTAGTGGGATATATGGTATATCAAACCATGTTTTATATTCATCAATATAGTGATGAAATAGGACAAAGTATTAATGCATTGGATCACATTTGGGATGTCAAATATGTGGATGATTTTGAATGGGAGCACCTATTGGGGAAAGGTAGAATGAGCAAAGTGAGATGTAAGTAGATAGTGGAGATTTATTATAACACGTTTGACTTATTTGTTTTTATGTATATCATACTTATTTAATTTTTAGTCTTCCTGCATAATCCATTATTATGAAGGTATAACATGGTAACTAATATAATATATGTGAATTGTTTTATTTTAATGCAATTGGTCGAGAGTAGGATGTGTTATCACCAAAAAATTGATCATGTAGCCTAAATTACTAGATGGATCGAAGTACACCATGTAAAGCCAATTTTACCATAGCAAAATTATTTTCAATGTGAGAAATTACTTAATAAACCACCTTTGTTAAGTAATTTATAATTATATCCATGAAGAATAATTAAATAAAGCATTATTTATTTGATTTCTTCTAGGAATAATTAATTAAACCATTGTTCAATTATTATTCCTTGTCATATTTGATCCAATTATGAAAAATCAACAGATAAATTATTAATTATCTTATTTTTCTCTAGGAATAATTAATTAATCTCTAATTAATTATTATTCCTTGTCAAATTTGACTAAATCCCTTAAGAATAATTAAATAAATCATTATTCATTTATTATTCCTTAACTAATTTCTTGAGATAATAAATAAACCATTTATTATTTCTAAATAAAAGTTTAAATATTTTTTCCCTCCTAACCAAATATAATAAAATATTCCAAACAATTATTCCAAGAATGGGGTTAATAATATTTTATTATTGCTCATTATTCGAGGATAACTCAATATTTTGTTATAAATAAAAGGGTTTTCCATTCATTATTCACTTTTGATTATTTTCATTTTGCACTCACTGTTGTAACTCCGATTATTTTCATTGTGGCACACCATATTTTTTTTGGGTTTACACATTATAGAGGAGAGTGACTCTACACAAGCTGAAGATGTTTGAGGATAGCCAAGAACCCATTCCATAGGGGGGGGGTTGGTAACATTTATTTGTTCCATTCGCAGGTGTTATAATAAAATCTATTCTTTGTATATCTGGTTTCCATTGGATGATTGGAGTTATTACTATTTATTTTTGTTGTTTAACTATGATTGTGGCATAGATCAAGACTTTGGCAGGTTTTGTTTCTATCAGTTGTTGCACATCTATAATGTTTAACAGCCATTTACATTGTTGAGATTGTTTGTCATCCACAATCTTAAGTGGGTTCTTTTTGTACATCTTTGAGAAGAAAACACTACAACAAAATTGGTGACTCCACTTGGTTTTATACTTTAGATGCAAAACCTGGGTGACCTTCAATTTTCAGCTTAGGGTTTCTTCTTTTTTCAAGTCTCTTAATGTCTCCTAGTTTTTTAACCCTAGATCTGTTAAATTTCCGATTTCCGCAAGCTTTCTGGTCTTTTCCGTAGGCCATAGGAACCAGCCACAACAAAGATGACATTTTTCTGAGATTTTTCAACCAACAATCACGAAACAGAAATCACATTTTTAGCCCAAAAAGTGTGATCTGGGCTCCAGAGCACACATTTCATCCCAAAAAGTGCGTTCCCACCTGAAAATAGGTTAGTACCTGCAAATTTTGGGTTTTTCTCAGATCTGTTTCTCGGTTCTGCTGAGAGCCGTCTGCTGGGTTGTTTAACCTCTGTCTTATCCCGCTTAGGCCTTGATATACTCTGATTAACTTGTTGAAGTGTAATTTATCCCCCCTAGGGCTTCTAGTATGCTTCCACCTTTATAGGTGGAGTTTAGTTGAGTGAGTAGTCTAAATTTCTACAACACTTTCAACCATATTTTCAATATTTTTACCCTTCCGTTTCAAATCTGTAAAGATAGGTTGTCACCATACCATAGTTTCATATTAAAACTTGTTTTGTCATTGGCCTTAGGGTTCCATCAGTTGCCCTAGTGTCCCACCCATCTCCCTATCTTTTTGCAGCAATCTTCCTCTTTGGTTTTCTGCTGTTGTTGCACCACTTTCTAGCAGCCTAGTGTCACTTGATCCCAGTCACATTGATAATTAGATCTCTTGACCTTTTTAGCGTGTTTTCCGTCGATTTAGCCACCAACCATCACAATTTTTGCAAACCTAGTTTGGATGGGGTTTAGTTAATTGTTTTGCTGTTCATTTTCTATTGTTAATTTCAGTTTATTTTTAGCAATATTTTTCCTTTTTTTACAAACATGATCTGGGCTTAATCAATAAATACACCCGCACACACAAGCACACCTTAAGCGAAGGTCACTTGGTTTACACTGCCAAGACAAGACTTAACATAATAAATTTATCTCCCCTCATTTAGACAAAGATATATTGTTGATCTCCCTTCACCATTTTCGTGTCATGTGTGTCTTATCACCATTGCGCTACCAAGGCATTTGTCATAGAGACTATTAGGCCTCCACCCCTAGTTTCTGCTTGAGCATGCTACCCCTCCCTGTCGGGTTCGAGTTCATAGCCCTTCAAGTCCCCATACTGACTCTTCTCCTAGTTCATTCGATTCCTCATCTGATTCAGAGCCTCCTTCACCGCATATCATCACCATGTCTAGACCCACAGCTAGTGCAGGAACCCAACCTGGTGTTGGCTCCAGTTCTATCCTGGTGGTCACATCAAGCGGAATAGCGTCAACAACCATTCTGATAGCCCTCATGCTCCCTTTTATGGCTAGGTTAAGTCTATTAGATTTTAGCCAGTTAATAAATGACCCCATACACCACAATTCTGATTGGGGTTCTATGTCGACTAAGCTTCCCTTAGACATCCCAAAGTTTGAGGGTAATGCTGGAGAGGATTCTACCATCCATGTTTGATCCTTCCACATGTGGTGTTTGTCTAACTCCATTACCGATGACTCCATTCGTCTTCGGCTTTTCCAATGCATGTTCACTGGAGACGCTGCAAAATGGTATGTATACCAGCCCACCACATCTCATTCCATTTTCACGACGCTTTCTAAAGTGTTCCTCTTATATTTCTAGTTACCTCTCCAGTACGACATTGGTACGGAGCTATTGACCTCATTCCGTCAGTCCTCTGCCACTCGCCTTTCCGACCATGTTCAAGAGTGGCGTAGAAGAAGGAGCACATGTCGTGCCCCTCCCTTCAAAGACCGTGTCTATCTAAATTGGTTTCTTAGGAGCCTTTTTAGCCTTTCCTTAGACCGAGGAAGAAGCTCTCCAAACTGCTCTAAGATATGACCTAATTTATGCACAATCCAGTTATGTCTATATCGTCATCCCAGACCTCCCTCATCCTGGAAGTGCCAATGCACTGAGGGAATCTCATGCCGCCAATGGTATCATTGGAACCCTTTCACACCCTTCACCATATACTCAACAAAGTTATGGCTATCTACAGGGGGAACCAGTTCCTCTAACCCTCATGCCCCTACTTCTAGCAACATGTTTTCAGGGCCCCAACTTGTCTACAAAAATTTTGCTCCTCCTTATGCATAGTCGAGCGCTCTAGCCCCTCAAGCATTAGCACCGCAGCTTCCCATGCATCCTCAACCCCAACAACCACCACACCCTCAGGTTCAAGTATTTGCACAACAGAGTGTGACCAATCCCTAAAATTCAAAGAAAAAGAATAAGGGGAAAGGTAACAAGGGTAACCAGGGTGATCAAGGTAACCAATCTAATGAACCCCAGGGGAACCAACCTAACACCAACAAACAACAACAGGGTAGGCAGCCCAAGATGAACAAGGCTATTCATATGAACAAGCCTTGTGCATGTTGTGGTGTACATTCCCATTATACACATGAGTGTCCTCTCTTAACCCAGATGTGCCAAATGTGGAAAGCTCAAGCAGTTTCTAGAGGTCAACAATCACCTCAGAATCTTGTGCCATCTCAACTAGCAATGCTTACAAATTCTTTCCCTCAGTAAGGATTTGTTGCTATTCAACCTCAGTCAGGTCAAGCAGCCCATCCCCCCAACCTTCTGGTCCTGGTGACTACCAAATCCTCATGATGAATTTTGATGAGGTTAACCCCTCCAATATCAACCTGCAAACTTGGTCGCGTCAATATGACAAGACATTGACTTTGTCTGCCATTGAGTCCAAAACCAAAGCATCTACTAAGCTTCTTATGACACCAAATGGTCCATTACAGATACCTCAACCTAAATTTGAGGCCATTCCTAAGATCCACAAGGGACCATTACGATGTAATGCGACTTCTAACCGAGCTACCCATACATACAGTATAGTAGACGACTTAGCGGAATTACCTGTTTCCATGTTGACGATCGAATTTCTCTAATCACTCCCATCTCAAAAGAAATCTCTACTAACCATTTTGGGTGTAGTAGATCCTTCTAACGATTGTTTGATTGTCTTCCCTATTGATACATCAAAACATCCGCCATTTCCTTCATCTGTTACTTTCCAGATACCAGTTCGAGTCCATAATTCCATCATCTCTTGATGCATTATTATGAAGATGCATCCACCTGTGTGATGTTCGCTACTATTTGGAAACAACTTAAGTCACCTGAGTTGTTCCCCTCCACCATCACTTTGCATGCTTGGGACGGACACTCTTCCTAGCCCCTTGGCATGTACCGCAACTGTCTAGTGACCCTTGTGGGAAAGACTATCCATGTTGACAATGAGGTTATTGATTCCCCTTTGGATTACAACATTCTCTTAGGTCGTAGTTACACATATGTCATGTCAGCCATTGCATTTGTGGTTTTCCGCAAGATGTGCTTCCCTCATGAAGGAAAGATTGTTACCATTGATCATTTGACTTACTACGAGATGACATCTGTGACCTCCCCCAAGTCTATTATCTCGTCAGTGTCAGATAAATAATCTTCCACCACTCTTACCAGTGTTTCACTCACAGTCTATAAGGATTCCTCATTGTTGGGTGCTTTCCCTGGTCCTCCCCCTCCCATCTCAGAGCCTAACTCTATGACTATTTTCATGTTACAAGCATCATGGGCTACTCTCAATCATGTTGGTACGTCCTATCAACAACTAGCTCCTCAGCACCCTGCTATTGCCATCCTAGCTGAGCCCTCTAGATCCACCCGCCCAGGACCTCCTCTGTTTGTGGGTGCCTCTCTTATGTTTCCACTAGGAACTGTCGCTCCATGTCTCAACCATCCAGGAGATATTCTGTTGGGACATTACCTTGTAGGCCAAATACCTTTCTTATTCCCCCCTCAGGGATTATTTTTTGTACCTATCATGCCTTTGCTTGTCCTTCCTAACATGACCTTGGGAATCCCAGTATGGTACATCAATCCCCCTGCAAGAATTCCACCTAGTCAGCTAAGACCTTATCATGCTTTGAACCCAGTTTAGTAGCCATTTATATTGTTGAGATTTTTTGTCTTCAACAATATTTAAGTGGGTTCTTTTAGTACATCTTTGAGAAGAAAACACTACAACTGGATGCAATACACTTATACATTGTGAACAATAAAGATTGAATGAAGGTATGGATAGAACGATGAAAACAAGCTAATAATGGTAGGTCATCATGGTATGGTATGTCTTCATTAGTAAAATAAGCTCAACATAGTGGAGATACCAATCTTACACAGATGGAAATTGATTTAGAATATGGTTTAAAAGATTATTAGGAAAGCATATTAACCCATACTACTTAGTTTTTTTGCAATTATATTGATGCAACATGTGACGTGGTTTTTTCTTAATTTTTAAATTTTGTTATGCATGTTTATCAATTGACAATGCATTTTTTATATGTTTGATGTATTGCAGTTGAAACGCCACAACAAAATGTGGTGCAATGGCCACAAATTTTGCATCAAAAGGTTGGATGAAAATATGAAAACTTCTGATAGAAGGATAACTATAGTATTTCAAGTTGTCAATGTTTCCTCTAGAGGTGATAAACATCCAAAACTCTCTGAGAATTGATACTATAGGTATCTGCATGATATACTTGAGTGTGGCTTTGAAACCTTCAAAATAGTTTTGTTCGATGTCAAATGGTTTAGGCTACAAATCTATGAACATGACCCTTATAAAACTATTACCATGGTTGGTACAAGGAACATTGAGCCAGGGTTAGAGCCATATGTCTTTCCAAGAAAATGTGAATAGGTATTTTATGCAGATTTTCTAGGTAAAGTGGGTTGGTTGTATTTTGTTAGATATGGTCCCAGAGGAAGGCTTGTAAAGTATAATGTAGAGGAAGAAGATGAAATTGAAGAAGAAGATGATGTAGAGCAGAAAGGGGTTCATGTAGTGTCAGATGAAGATGTGAAAGAAGTTGAAGGAATATATGTTAATTGAGACAATGTTAATTTGGAGAACTATATGATATTGGCATTGTGTCAGATGAATAACTTGAAGAAGTTGAACCAAATGTAGAAGAGCATGTTCTAGATGATGATATAAATGATGATGATGATGATGATGTTGACATGGTGAATCCTTTGTGCATGAATTCTGAATTGGATGATACAAATGATGAGATCGACGAGGAAGAATATTGATGGTATCAAAATGTTGAAAAGTATGAGGTATGTATTTATATGTTTTTAGTTTGGTTGTTCTCTTTAGTTCACCTTAAATTTTTATTTTCCTAGTTTTTATGTTTGAATGTTACTGTGTTTCTTTATAATATATATTGGTAGATAGATTGGGTATGGGGAATTGAGAGTGATGTGAGGGGCCGGGGGGAGGGGCCATATGAGCTTCCACCTTCATGTGGTTGGCCTTTTTAAATAGAGAATATATTATTCTTGAAACAAAGAGAAGCTCATTTATGTTTATACCATAATTTCCAATTTTCACTTTTTAATGGTTCGTTAAGCAAACGTACCAGATGAGTTGGTTGACGGGTCAACTATGCGACATGCTGGTCGGGTAGACATGCAAAGTAAGGTAGGCCCATGATTTCCCATGAATTTATTTCCTACTAGGGTGTATCATAATAATTTTTAGAAAATTGACTAAATTAATGTTTAGCTATTAAAAGCCGGTGTTAAAAGATGGTTTTTTATATTTTGTTGTCATCAATGAGCTAATTATTTGTGTTGATTGATTTGTAAAGCGAGGAAAACGCCCACGCCCTAAACGCACCCACATAAAGGCGGAGTGCCCGGGCGCCCCTAGGGGTGTTGCGAGCTAGGAACACCAGGACATCTTCCTGATAGGGGCGCCTGTTTGATGAGTTGGTGGGCTGACCCAACTTAGCAAGGGGCACTTGCATACAAGAAGTAAGTTTGGCCCATGACTTCCCATGAACAGAGTTCCCATCAAGGGGTCTCATAATGATTTTTAGAAAATTGACTAAAGTAATGTTTGGATGTTAAAAGTTAGCTTATAATTGATTGATAATGCAACATGGTACTAAAAAATTATAATATTTTGTTGTCATTGATGAATGAACGAAGTCGGGGTGCCCAGGTACCCATGGGGGTGTTGTGTGCTGGGAATGCTAGGGTGCGAGATGCCCATGGGGGTGTTGCCTTTTGGGCACACCAGGGTGCTCGTGCGACGAGTTGGTGGGTTGACCTGACTTGGTAAGTGGCACCCGCACAAAATAAGTAATGTTGGCCCATGACTTCCCATGAATAGAGTTCCCACAAGGGGGTCTCATAATGATTTTTAGAAAATTAAGAAAATTAATGTTTAGGTGTTAAAAGTCAGTTTATAGTTGATTATTGATCATGCAACATGGAAATAAAAAATCATAATATTTTGTTTTCATTGATGAGCTAATGATTTGTGTTCATTGATTTTCACAGTGGGGTGAATGTCTGCAACTTGGGCATGCCCGCACGAAGGCAAGGCGCCCAGGCGCTCATGGGGGCGTCGTGTGTTGGGTATGACATGGCGACCGTGCGATGATTTGGTGGGTCGGCTCAACTTGGCATGGGGTGCCTATACAAAAGAGGTAATCTTGACCCATGACTGCCCATGAGGCTAGTTAATGCTGATCTGATATTGATAATCTTGGTTTGATAGAAAAATCTCTAAGGTAAGGCTTTGCACTATGAACTATGATCTCTATCGATCTCCTTAAGTCCAATCAAAATATCCAGTAGAAAGGATTCTCAAGCTAGGCCCACTAGCATGGGGTGAATATATAATTATAGAACAAGCCTATAAGGTATTTTGTTCGAGTCGTCCTAGATCCTCTCCTAGGCATCTTATTCTAAGTAGCACATAGAACTATATATATGCACTTGTCCCTTCAATATATCCATAAGATGCCTTTCGAACATGCCTTATGGTGCACTGCTATTTCCATTCTGATGATAATGATATATTCTTTCATAAGCTTGATAATTTCTATAATATTGCTTGTAGTGGAAGCTTCCCAGGTGTTAAGTACTCAAGGTGATAAAATAATCCTCATCTTGAGTTCAGGTAAGAGTTTTGTAGTTTCTCAACACTTACATATAATTTCTCCTTTGCTACCTTTAGAAATAGGTTTAGTCACTTGAGACATCTATAGCATTCTATTGCAAGTTTGTCCATTTAGGGTTTTCAATAGCTTCAAAGTGTCACAACTCGATGGAGTGAGAGATTTCTTTTTGGAGAGACTTGTATAAATCGTAGAATTTTTTAAGATAATTGTGGTCCTTGAGGGTGAATGAGATTTGGATCAAACCTTCCAAGTGAGCCTACAATGCCTTCGGTCATGGTCCTTCTTAAAAGTAGTTTTAGGATTGAATGGGAAGTTCTCATCCAGGAAAATTTCAAGGCATTTTAGGATGGTTGACAAATGCATTGTAGGGCTCAACTGCAAGATATGTTTGAGGGCTACTATGTTGATCTTTGCAAGCCAATGTAGAGGTTGATAGATCAAATCACAAGACAATAAACAAATATTATCATATTATGAGTCATTGATGCTTATGGTTAACTAATGCATTCTATTGAGTGTTGTATGCCATGAATTGACATTATTTGTTTCAAGATGCTCTTCTACTCACCAGAAGATGGATTGAATGTGTATTAATGATAGTGATTTAAGACATCCTATAACAATTAATAAAATTATCAACTAAAGTCTACCTATACTAATTCAAATTACATGATTTTTTTAAATGTAACCATAAGTGTAAATTGATTATTAATTAGCAAAACTAATCACTATTTTCTAATAGTTTTTTATTTTTTTTTTATATAATCTTTTATTTTTAAATTAACAATTACATTGTAAATTTATATTATTAAATAAAAACATACTATATTAATTATTATATTATAAAATCAAACCGAGATTATGTTAATTATTATGTTATTAAATCAAAACCATATTATACTAATTATTATATTATTAAATTATTATTATTAATTCCTAGCTCGTATATATGTTTTTGCCAATCATTGCATATGGTTTTCACATAGACTATTAGTTTTCTTGGTGGCTATGCTCCCTTATACATTTTTGGCTTATCATTGCATATGGATTTCACATAGACTATGAGTTTTCTCGGTAGCTCCACTCCCTTATACATTTGATACATTCGATTCTTGCATATTATAGACTGTGATTTTTCTAAGTGGCTCCGCTCCAACATTCAATTCTTGTAGCAGACCCAAGGGTTTCTCAATGGCTCTGTTCCCCACATTCGATTATTGTAGCAGGCCTCAAGGTTTCTCGGTGGCTCCGATCCCCACATTTAATTATTGCAGGAAACCTCAAGGTTTCTTGGTGGTTCCACTCCCTACATTTGATTCTTGCAGCACACACGAGGGTTTTTTGGGGGCTCCGCTCCCCATATTCAATTATTGCATCATACCTCAGGGTTTCTTGATGGCTCTGCTCCCCACATTTGATTCTTTTAGCATACCTCAGGGTTTCTTGGTGGATCCACTCCCTACATTAGATTCTTGAAGCATACCCGAGGGTTTCTCAATGGCTCCGATCCCCAAATTTGATTCTTGCAATAGACCTCAGGTTTTCTTGATGGCTTTGCTCCCCACATTTGATTCTTATAGGAGACCTCAGGGTTTCTTGGTGGGTCCTCTCCCTACATTTGATTCTTGTAGTAGATCTTAGGGTTTCTTAGTGGCTCCTCTCCCTCCATTCCATTCAACATTCCCTTGAGTGTTTCTTAGTGGCTCCTCCCTACATTTGATTCTTGCAGACTTGAGGGTTTCTCAGTAGCTCTTCCCTACATTCCAATTGGAGTTCACTTGAGTATTTCTCGGTGGCTCCTCCATACATTCAATTCTTGTAGACCAGCATGGCCAATATCAGTGTCTCCTCCCTACATTTGATTTGACATTCCCTTCCCTGTGTGGATTCCTTCAAGAATCCATAGTAGCTGGAAGATTCGGGAATTAGGGTCATGCAATGGTAATTCCACATTCTTTCTTGAACACTTGCAATTCTAGGGTTTTCAACAAAATGTCACAATGGGCACAATTGAGACCATTTATGCCCTAAAAAAAAACTTATTTTCTCAATGTATGCATTAATAAGAGAGTAGTAGAATGGTTATTAGTTAATTAATATGTTCATTCCTTCTTGATTCCTTTCTTTAGTCATGGGCTACAACTTATTCATCCATCTTTGAATATTTATTTAGTCATGGGCGAACAGAGATGGTTAACTGAGAAACCTTTTGGTGGTAACATGAGACCATAAGTTCATACGTGGTACCCTAAAGATGATATGTGGTATCCGGAAGGATTCATAAGGCAAGTTAGGGTAAAGAGTCAATATATTAGTGTTGTATCCCCACCTCAGGCTACTTTGGACCGTAATTCTGAGTGGTTTGGTTTTTTTCTTTGCTTCATCACATCTTCATTGTTCAAGCTCAACCAACAACTTATCTTTGTGAAGATCATGGCTATTCAAACCCTTGCAAACAGTGATATTGTTTTCTTCCAAAGTTTAATGATTTTGAATGCAAGTTTGCGGTACTAGACTTGAGAATAGGGCTACATATAGTTCCTAGAACTATGATCCAATTAATAATGAGTTCGATCTTGAGAGGATGGTCTTCTTGACTGTTCGGTCTCTTGAGAATAGGTTTAAGACACCTTTGCTTACTTTTGAATAAGATTTCACTTTTATTACAACAATAAAGTCCTGGATTTATCCTCAAAACTTGGATTTTTACTAAAGTCTCGTCTCCATTGTCAGCGCTGTTGTTCTCAGAACTGGTGTACTGTAGTATATTGGCACCCCCTAATGTATATAAGCCACCTATGTTATGCGACCTCATTTCATTGTATAATTGGTAGGAATCATATATATATATATATATAGATATATAGATATAGATATATATGATGATGATGATGATCTCGTTGTAACATAATACAACATCGTTCAACTATACAATATATTATATTCATATGATATTAACATTGCGTGATTTACATATTGCAGCTTAGTATTTCCATGACACTACACGTGTGCAACATAGTATTATGGCACCATGTAGCAAAGGTATCCATGCTATCATTTATGAAACCTCAAACCTTGGTGACAATATTGGAATGACAGAGTTGATGATATTACAGTAATGATAGTTCAAATATGTCAGTGGTTTTAGTGTTTCTATGGCCAGTGTAAAGTCGTAAAAATTGTCTCTATATGTGAATGCTTTTCTTTTTATGTTCCTTTTATTTCCATCGTATTTTTATTGTTCTTTATATATAATTGCACATAATGTTATAATCATGTAGTGTCAACCCATTATCATTATCATTATGATGTATTTATCATCAAGACAATGCCAATAAATAAAATCACAATGCAAACGAGAACACCATAAATAGGCTCCATGCCAAGGAAAAACCTCCGCATAGGGAAAACCTAGAAACTTCACTTCTTTTAGAGATTCAAGGAAGACTTTTAAGACCTTTGGTCAAGACAAATCACCAAGTGATAGGCTATCCATCCAAACAACAATGATTATTTCTTTAACTTGGTATTTTTCTCTTTGGCTCGAAATCTAAACAGAGATAGATTCCTTCCCAAGTATGTGAGCTTTCCAAACAAATAATTAATGCCCAAGTCAAAAAAATAGACTTTGCTTCCTTTGCTCGCTATCCTTCTTCCCTTTCTCACTCCGATTTTTTCTTAGACTTATTAAAGAGTGTGAATTACTTATCTATCTCCAATGAGGTCAAATACCTCTCTTTTATATAGTCTTTTTGTGAGGTGCAAGGGCCTCTTGTGGGGATGACTTGATGGGTTGGCCGACACATCACTTGGTAGCTTCTAGATCTCAATTTTACATTTCAAATATTTACTTTAAATTAATTCAAGAGCCCTTCATGGTAATTTACACCATGACCTTGAATTTGACCTTGTGACAACCCTAGAGCACACAAATGGGTGCTAAACCTAATACAAAATAATCAATGGGAAAGAAACCCATTCTTGAATAAATTTTTTTTTGGAAAAACATAATTTTATTTTATTTTTCTTTTGAAAAGTACATTGATTACATCAAGTCATGGTACACAGACAATTATGAATACCGAAGACGAGTAAGTATTCACTGACAATTCCTAACATTTCCATTCATGGATTTGGCAGTCTACATCCACCATCATTTGAGATTAATAATATGCCTGAGACCTTTCATGTGGCACTTAATGTGGATGTTTTTGTGGGTATGGGTGTCCATAACATGACATGTATCACTATCCCAATGGAAGGTGGGTCAAACTCTACTTTTGTCACTCTTCGTCCTTTCCCTCCATTGGAGTGGGATTAAGGAATGAGGAGCATAAAGGTTCATTACATGTTCCAAAACCAAGCCACAATAGTCATTGTTGCAGGAAAAGGCTCATCAAATCCCATGGGAATAGTATTTCTCTTGTGGTAGGAAAGGACATTTCTCTTTATCAAGTTGAGGAACTTCTCAATAAAACATTAGTCAGTAAGTTCTTCAATTGATGTGTTAATATTGGTAATTTTTCTTTGTGTATACGCAACAATTTTGGTTTCATTTTCTCATGTATAGTTCCATTAGTCATTTCACGTTGAGTGGATGGCATGGTTTTATCCTTTGGTATGAGGAGGGAGCATGGAATATATTGGCCCAAACATGGTTATTAATGAATCATTTTCTTAGGCTTATACTATGGCACCCTTTTTTGGATGTGTGGATACATATAAATGATATACTGTTTTGATTTGGGTAAAATTTCCCAATATCCCACTTGAAATTTGGAATAATGTAGGTATTAAAGCCATAGGATATGTAATTAGTATAGGTGATGATGGGTATGTAGAGAATAACTTGTGATTAATGGACTAGATTCTAGTTAATGTCAATGCTAGGTAGGGTTTATATGAACCAATCCAAAATGTTAGTGGTGATATTTCCTATACTCATATTCTTAACTATATGGATGTGTCATTTGTTTTTCTAGATTCCATGTAATGGTCCACTTAATCGTGGATTTTTCTCAATTTTCCAATACTTAACATCATGGGGTGGTTATGCGTAATGGAGAAGTTCATCCCAAGGGCATGAATAAGGATAATTCACCCATAGTGGTTCTAGTTGTGGATAGTGTACATCTCTTTATTGATCTAGCCAAGGATATGGCTTCTATGATTCATTTTATAAAAATGTTTATTGTGATGAAGCTAGAGGGAGGATTTCCATATGGTTAAACACAAAGAACTTTCTTCTAATTCACTTGTACTATTATAATGTTCTTGTGGTTTCATCAAGACATTTCTCAACATCCCTTATGAAACTCACTAACAATTTCACTCATTTGATGGATGTTATTGGACGTTCAACAAGATAGGTATTTGTTAGATCTATCTTTGTTGAGTGACAAATTTAATGGTAGGATAGAATAAATTGAGCAAACATCTTCTACATTGTCTAGCAGGCAAAGATCAACTATAGGTGAAAAGATTAGAAGAAAATTTAAAAAGCACATGGAATTTTTTCTCACTAATGGGGGGTCATGTTCTTATGTTAATGAGAGCATATATGACATCGAGGTGCCCTTGATTTACAAACATCTAGTGGAAAAATGGGCACCCAAGGATCTTCCTAAAATAAACACTGATTTTTTCTTTCAATGAAAGGATATACCACATTCCACATCGTCATTACATGGTTTGGGGCTATTTTCCATGGATGGCATAAAGTTATGTTATGGAGGATTAACTGTATTGATGGAGTATGTTGGACATGGTTACAACTACAATGATTAGGTACGACTATTTCAATTTACCAAAAATATGCAAACATATGGAGTGGCTGCAAATTATATACAACTAAAAGACCATGATGAAATAAAGGTGCAACTATGTATATTGATGGAAGGACAAAAGTAACAAGGAATATTGTAGGGTTTATTAATAGTACATGGCCTGTCACCACAAATAAGAAACCCAATTGCATATTCGAGGGGCGTGAAGGAAACTGTGTATTTGTCTGTGCCATTAAATCAATAGTTGCATGGGGAAGAGTTTATCATTGATTACAATCTGAATAGAATAAATACATATATTTCTATTATGGGGGCAGCATGTATTCATTTTTACCCAACTTGTAAGCAATGTCTATTGTATGTTATGATTGTCATTTACTAGGTGAAGTTTCTATATAAATTTAGAAATTTGTCAATAGTGGTTTTATTATTAATGTAATGATTATTAATTGCAGATGAATTGCAAATTAAACTTATTTGATAAACAAGGTGATAATGGGAAGGCACTAGCCTTAGAGAATTCCATAGATTCTCGAGATGAAGAGGTTATTGATGATGCAATTTTATGTCCAATAGTCCAATGCAAGAAATAAGGATGCTTAAATTCAAAGCAACCAAGAAACTTATTTCTTTACTTCTGATTGAGCCTTAGATGGATGAAATAAAAACTGAAATCCAAAACTTGATCCAATGGATTCGTGAGTATGGGGTGAGAAACTCATTTAATTGTCCCAATTATTTGTTTATGATTTAGTTGTCTCATCCTTTATAAAAAAATCTTTATTTTACACGAGTTTTTGGTGGATTTCGATGCTCATGCTATGACTATGGACCAGGTTGATGATAGTAGCAGTGTCAATGCTCCACCTATGAGCGATTCAATGGTCATTGATACTAAAAAATCAGTCAACCACCCACAGTAGGATCTGCATCCCCTGAAAAACGTACTTCAGGATCTACAGATGATCTTGTGGATGCAGAGCATGATACAATTGCATAATTTGAAATGAGATTTCCTGGTTCTTCCTATGTTACTAGCACGAGATCACTATCGACCATGTTTTTGGTAGATCATGACAATGTCGCTATGAAAATAGAGAAACTTCAAGGTATTTAAGAAGTGTTTTAAATATTAAGTACAACAAAAATGAAATTGACATATAGTTTGTGATTATTTTAAACTAATGATAATATTATTTTACAAGAAATGATGTATTTTATAGGCATTTGTGTGACATAACCTTGGAAATATTTGTGCCAACCATTCGCACAAATTGGAAATCCCAAAGTTCCAAGTTAGAAGAGGAACCTATTAACAAGATGGTTCACTTGTTCAGTGACGGTACCTTCAACAAATCTGGAGTTACCTCAAAGGCATGCCTACGTTTAAAATATTTGCGGGACTAATATAGGTCTCAATTGGAAAGGGGCAGGTCACATGAGCACCCTCCATTGATTCCAGAGATGGAGTGGAGAGCGCTCATGGCATATGCACATGAGAAGGAACTTTGAAAAGCAGGGAAGAGTCCACCTAAACCAGGAAGGTATGAGGCATGTTTAATAATGAAACCATGATACTTTATCGTCATTGTGACATCTAATTAAGTTTTTCAATGTTTTAAATATAGGATTCCAGATACTTCCAAATCCATGGAGGCTAGAATATCCAAACATGGTCAACATCATCTTGGCCCGGGTGGTTACTCGCAATTGGCCACAAAAATTGAATGTATATAGAAAATGAATTTGCATCCAAATTATAAATTGTTAACAATTTTAATTTAATTTCATAGAAGACGAAAACCTCATGTTCTAATGCTAAATTTCAGGGGACAATTCAAAAAGGCTCCCATGAAGGAAGACCTACATCTTGCTTCCAAGTACGTCTATCAAGTCGTGATTGAATGAAGGACAAGCTTGGTGTCTTCACATTCTTCCAACATTGAACATAACACTCAAGTAAATAAAAACAACAAATATAATTTATAGATCATTACTTGTACAATATATTGTTTATTATTTTTGGCCATAAATTAATGTGCTTGATTGTAAAAAGTAGGAAAGCAATGTCCATATAACACATGAGCCTACTGATGGTGGAGTGTCTAATCTTGAGACTAATGTTCAACTCAGTATTGGACGTATTTCATGTGTTATAAAAGAAATTGTAGTATGGAATTCAATTAAAATTATTTAAATGCAAATGTTGTATTAATTGTAACATTTATTGTTTCTACACCAAAGCATGTACAAGATGTGGCCAGAGAAGAGGAGGAACATATGGCCACATCTAAAATTATTCCGCTTTCCTCCACTACCAAAGCAAGTAAAGAACACTATAGTACTCTTTTTATTAATAAAACATTTGTAATAACAATAACTATAATATGAATTTACCATTTCTTTTTTATTGCAGTTGATGCTTGACCCCACCTGTATCAACGTAGTTGTATGACCAGGTCAACAACAAGACATATTACACTAGAGACTACAACAAATGAAGGGGGCCAAGATCAAGACATCTTGGCTAATCACATGTTGAAAAAGAGAAAGAAAGTTGATAAAAAATGACTGAACTTGTTTATTTAGAGGTCGTTTTTTTAGTACCACATTTTTAACTTAGAGATTGAATGCCTCATGACATGTGCACATGTAACTTTAGACTATCTTAATAAAAAAATGTGAACTTTCTATTGCAAAAAATTAGAACGATTTTGTTTTATATTATGTAAACATATTTTTTGTGATACAAGGAGGGTGTAGAATACTATATATTTGATAAATTTGTGGGATAAGTCAATTAACGTTGTTACAAAGACCAAGAGCCTATAATCAGATTCTCGTGTTAAACTAAACCTTTACACAATCTATGTGCATGATAATTCAACCATCTAATAATTTGTATACCTATCCCACTCCATCATACACTATGACACTCTTAATTTAGGTGCTAGCTACTCCTACTTCAATGCCTAGTCACAACAATTTGTGATTATGATGACAATTTAAGTACATATGTGTGTAATTTCCATGGTGGGACGTATGAATTGTCATCCGCAAATTTCCTACCAATGATTATAATAACCTTGAATGGGATGGCACTGGTTTGTCATCATCATCTCAAAATGACCTGACAAATGAAAATTTTCCATGTCTATCATCATCACTTCACACTATCTCATAGATGGCCCTTTCTACAAATTATATGCATGAATTTATGGAAGGTCATCCCCTCTGCCTATCCTATGATTGATTGTGACAATAAGTGAATAAAGGATAATTGATGGATCTTTGTTGACACGATCCCCTACTTATAAATTGTACTTTGTTCACCTATTCTCAGAATCAATCGTAAGCTAGGTAGAGGGGATTGTCTCCCAGAAATTCATGCATATAATTTGTAGAAGGGGTCATGTCTATGAGATAATGTGAAGTGATGATGATAGACATGGTAAATTTTCATCTATCAGGTCATTTTGAGATGGTGATGACATACAAGTGCTAGCTCATTCAAGGTTATAATATTTGATGGGCAATGTGCAGAGGACAATTCATACATCCCATCATGGAGATTACACTCATGTGTACTTAAATTATCATCATAATAAAAAATTGTTATGAATTGACAACTAATATATGTTAGAATGTTGTTAGACTAATATAGATTAGAAAATTCAACCAATATATAAATTAGTTACAATAAATATAGTAGAAATTAATATAGCAGCCATTCCAACAATGTTGACTAGTTTATATTGAGACTAATCTTGATGCTTCATGGGATGGTGTATCAATTAGTCTCATGATTTATCCCAATAATCATTGAATGACACAATATTTCTCTAAGGTTCTATTCAAATTATGTAGATTTATAAGACTTGTAGCCTTCCACTATTTGCACGACTCTCTAGATTCAAGCGGTACACTAAGTCTAGGTTAATTAGTGTACGTTTAATGAAGGTAGTTTACTGTCCTCAATCCATATTCAAAAGATCTTGCAAACATTCAGTCATAGGTATGGGATCTTTTAGGTTATTCATATTCTCTATTTTCTTAGTTTGATTCATACTAGAAGTCTCATGCTCATAACACACACACACACACACATATGCCAATATTTATCCAGTATTAATCATTAAGATCTATGCATCGAACATAGGTCTCGACTACTATAGTCCTGTTTAGACTTCAGATATTATATATGTATGCGCAAGACCGCTTTTTCCTATTCAAGTATGGTGACTGTATTTTTCAGACTAGGTCTGATCTTTTAACAATGTGTTTTCAAAATTAATTTGGATACCCTATTCAGAAATTGAATTTCATACTTTAATCGTGATTAATATTTGTTTTTGGATTTTTGAAATGGTGCAACAATTCAGATGCCTAGTTTCAAAATCAATGCTCATGCATGTCACTTGGATGAGATGTAATCTATTGAAGGATAAATGTGAAATTATTAATTTTCCAATGCTCTTAAATTTCTCATTTTAAGCATCTAAAAACATCGTCGACTACACTCTTCCCTAAATATTTTATACAAACCCATCTTATCTATTCCCCTATACCCCTAAGTATTTTGTGCCTATAATTAATGAATGAATGTTATATGTTAAGAATAATTTCTATGTCTCTTTATGTACATGATGTTGTTTCATATTATGTAAACATATTTTTTATGATAAAATTTATTGAGATGAAATATTTTGTGGATTTACGAATGAATGAATGAAATTTATATGCTAATGAATAATAGTTATATGTCTCTTTACGTACATGACATTGTTTCATATTATGTAAACATATTTTTTATGATAAAATTTATTGAGATGAAATATTTTGTGGATTTATGAATGAATGAATGAATGTTTTCTATTTGTTTTTTTATGTATCTTAATGTCTTGCTTCAAATATTTCCTATATAGTATATAGGTTGGGTATTGGGGAATCTAGAGTGATGTGGGGGAACAGGGGGGAGGGGCGACATGAGAGCTTCCACCTTCACGTGGTTGGCCCTTTCAATAGAGAATAAATTAGGATTTGGATAATATTGGATCAAAACACCCTCAATCCAACATATCAACAACAAAGTCAATGTTGACTTCGTTTTTGCTTCATCAAGTGGAGCCAATTTTGCTCCAACAAGATTGAACTACTCCAATAATTTATTCTCGAAACCAAGAGGATCTCATTCAGGTATTCATATTGTCTATATTAGAATCTCCATATTAGAATGATTTTGTTTCATATTTTCCATACTAGAATCTCCATATTTCCTTTGTTTTCCTCTCCTTGGATAATACAATGTTCAGCCATTGTAGCATATCCACAATCCATTAGTGATTCATGTTAAAAAAAAAAAATGACAAACGTTAACAAAACCTAGAACTGATCTTCAAAACTTAAAAAAAATCAAACGATTACCACAATATCAAAACGGAGAAGTACAATTCTACAGATACTTCTCAAACAAAGTGTCAATATAGATCAAGAGAGCCAATATTGCCTCTCGTCTTCACCAGTAGTGTTTGGGGCATCGATGAATTCCAAACATACTCTTGCATAGATTCCATACACACTACTAGAGAAGATGGGAGGAAATATAGGCTGTCTTGACTAGTATCGACGTTTTGTATGATAAGTATCTACAAAATTACACTTTCATGTTTTGATATTATGGTAATTGTTTCCTTTTTTAAATTACAATGTCGACTAGTGCATGAGGTAAAGAAACCTCTAATGATATTTTTATTAATGAATAGTAACAAAAAATATCAATTTAACATTTATTTTTTGTTATAGCTGATGATCCACCCCTCTTGTCGCAGCCTTGACAATGTCATGAGTACACGACCAAGCCATCAAAAATAAAGAAAAAGAAAAAGAAATGATTGTAATAGTTATATCATTAGAAACATCATGTACCATATTATGAAAACATATTTTTGATGATAATTTTTTTGAGATGAAGTATTTTGTGTCTATGATTAATGAATGTTATATGTTAATGAATAATTGCTATATGTCTCTTTACATACATGATGTTGTTTCATATTATGTAAACATATTTTTTATGATCAAATTTATTGAGATGAAATATTTTTTGGATTTATGAATGAATGAATGAATATTTTCTATTTGTTTTTTTATGTATCTTAATGTCTTCCTTTCAACTATTTCCTATATAGTAGATAGATTGGGTATTGTGGAATTGAGAGTGATCTGAGGGGGGTGGAGGGGCCATGAGAGCTTCCACCTTCACGTGGTTGGCCCTATTCAGTAGAGAATACATTAGGATTTGGATAATCTTGGAGAAAAAAAACCCTCAATCCAACATAACAACAACAAAGTCAATGTTGACTTCATTGTTGCTTTGTCGAGTGGAGGGAGGTTTTATCCAAGATTAAACTGCTCCAACAATTTATTCTTGAAACCAAGAGGAGACCATTCAGGTACTTGTGCACAAAAATATTTTAATTATTATTTATTCAAGCAATTAATTTTAATATTTGGTCCAATTTAATTTAAGTTTGCCTCATTGGTCTCATGAATATGTGTAGGATAACTAGTTTCAATTCAGATGTTGAAGTGGAATAAGTATCTGAAGCAAAGAGCTCAAAATGATAAGGGTTAAGGTGAGATAAAAAAAAATTATTTGATATTTTTCTTGTATGTCTTGGCTAAGTGGGACTTACATAATTTTTATAACAAACAACAAACTTTTCCATTAAAAAAAATCATGTACTGTTTGTCTTTCTTTGGCAATTGTGTTTTTATTTGAGTGAAATACCATAAACTATCATTTTTCAATCAGGGAAATAGGAGAAACTCTTACTCTATTAATTGGGCATAAGGCAATGGTATGATTTTTCTTATATTTTATTAATTATTTATCGCATGTAACTTCTCCTCCTTCCATTTTTTTACGGGTACTTTTATTCGCATATTTGGATTTGAAAGATTAACTATGGTTGGAGTCATATACGCAAAAAAAACTCATTGAAGTACTGCTCAACTTTATCCCACAAAGTGACTAGATACTAGGTGCATGATTTAGTTTTGTGTTGCATTTGATTTCAAGAAATTTTTTATTTATACATTGTAAATATTCCAAGGCCATAGATGTTGAGAAAAAACTAGGGCAAACATAATTATGGTTTCTTTTATAATGTTTTATCTTATTATATTAACAATTCTTGTGATATATATTAGTTCATCATCATCATTATTATTTTGTGCTCATCATCAAGACAATTCCAATAAAGAAGATCACAATGCAAAGAAGAACACCAAAAATACGCTCCAAACTAGGGAAAAACCCACCCACAGGGGAAAAACCCAAAAACTTCTCTGCTTATAGAAATTCAAGTAAGACTTCCAATACCTTTGATCAAGACAACTCGCAAATTGATAGGATTGACACCCAAACAACAATGCTTCTCTCTATAACTCAATTTGTTTCTCTTCTCTAGATCGAAATTTGAATAAAGATAGCTTTCTTCCCATACGTAGACCTTGCCAAACAAAGAATTGATGCACAAGCCAAACACATAAACCTTCTTGCCTTCCTCGCTATCCTTCACCTATTTCTTTCTCTAAATTTTCCTCAGACTTCTGGAAGAGGTCAAATTACTTGTGTGATGCAAATGAGGTCCAATACCTCTCCTTTGTTGAGAAATCTAGAGCATTATGTGAGTTAGATTCTTCAATTTGATTTCTCTTATCTTGGCATCTACTTGTAAAATTATATGTTGATTATGTTAGTGTTCCTTCATCAAATAAATTCCAACATGAAAGTAACAAAGATAATAACACAAGATGTAAGCTCACAACCAGGGAAAAACCCCTATGAAGTTCGATTTGCTACAAGACAATTTGCATCCTTCTTCACAATGAACCAATCGTGCAAGTTGATCTGATCCACCAAGTTCTTATGCCTTCTCCTCTCCACATGCTTGGTTATATATATGGGGTGTATGTAGAGAAAAGGGTCTTGTCCATTCAAGTCCTATGGGGTTGACACACAACACCTATGCAAGTTGACTCACCAAAATTCTTTGGCCGACACACATCTACTCCATGCAATATACATAACCATTTGCTTAAGTGTTGGTTGGGGTGTGCCTTTAATTAACCACACCCACTCGTTGCACATGCTAATTCATGTTCTAGGGTTCTCACCCAAACTCATTGACCAATTCATGATGTGAGGCATGATTATAAATAGTTGTGCTCATACTCAACTCATCTAAGTGCTCTTTGCATAGTAAACATTTTGCACCAATTTCTCTATGCCTTCTCTGCACACTTTGACCATTCTCCTCTCCACAATGCTAGAAGATTAAAGTTTCTCAATCCTTCTTCCTTCGCACTCAGGGCCTTTTCTATCCACTACCTTCTTTCTCTTTTTCCACATTTCATAAGGAGAGGGGAGAATATGATGCCATCCTCCACTCAGGCTTCCCACTCCGACTTCAATGCTTGTCAACGTAGGGAAGTACTTCATTAGGCAGATAGTTATGACAATTAAGGGTGGTTTGTATGGGCCTGCTCATGACACACCATGGGGAAGCCAACCAGTATGCAATAGCCATTCAATGTCCATGCAACAACACACCACGATATTTTCCTCTTAGAACTTTGGATTCATATGTCCCTCCATTTAGGCCAATCATTAATTTATTTTCACAAATAAATAATTTACATAAATAGGTTTATATACATGGGTTTTTATGGAAAAAGAGTTGTTACACATTCTCCTGTTCTAGATTATATTTCCTTCACACAAAATACTCTCTCTTCTTATTGTTGTTGATAACCATAACTCTATAAGCCACGATATCCTCTAGCTTCAACTCTGGGTGATCAAATATGAAGGATATTATGTGTGATGAAATTCTTATAGCCTTAAAAATAGTATATATATATATATATATATTCTATATATTATATATATATATATATATATATTATAGATATAGATAAGATATATATATAATATATTCTTAATGCATATCTACATTATTAGTGAACAAGCTTGTGTATTATATATATTCTTTAATGGTTTGTTAGTCATATTCTCCTCACATTCACATCAAGTACAGTTGAGGAACCGGATTGAATCATCCACTTTGGTCAATATGGTCCAATATTACTCAATATTGTTTCTTGGATAGGTATTAATGTGCATTTGGAAATTGTACCAAGCATCATTTAAGAGCAGGTACATTAAGATTGCAAGTTGACCACCCTCAATTTTGTTTCTGTTTCACATTCTACACATTGTATTACTTCACTAGGATTTTTAGGTAGTTCAAATTGTAGTATCATGATTTGGTTTGAGTGAGTTGGTTTCGGTTATGCTAAATTTCAATTTTCTAGTGAAGTTGAGACTAACCAAGCTATCATCATCCATATTGTTCAATGATCCAATTTCAATCAAACCTAAGTAATAATAGTTGTTGGATCATTATTGATGTGCATTTGGAAATTATAAAAAGTATTGTTACAGAAAGGGCACATTAGGATTACAAGTTGGGCATCCCTAGTCTTGTTCCTATTGCATATATTTTAAATGTTATATTTTCTTACTATGCCTTGGGGGTTGTTCATCTTCCACTTTCTAGTCTCACAGTTTAAATTGTGAGAGATGGTCATGTTCATTTTGCTTTTCTAGTCATTGAATTAGTATGCTTGTATTTGTAAATTATGCTAGTTTTCATAAATTATTTTAGTTTTATGCTTTATCTTGACATAATATTTGTGGTATTTGATTTTTTTGTTGATATCATAGAAGGATAAAGGACTCCGCTAGAATGGGATCTTTAGAAAAACTAAAAATATTGAGCATGAATAACAAAACATTTCTAGTGAAACCAAGTGAATTGCGAACCATGATATGTGATAAAAAAAATAAATCCGCAGTACATAAATGAGTACCTCCATTCATGAAAGTCACCAAGGCACTGCCTATGTTTGCAAGATTGCTAAATTTGTTTCATTGTGTTAAAATAGTAATGTTTATTTGTGGCTATCGTCTATTGAAAAAGATACTTGTCTAGCAAAGGAGCCACTTGTCTGGAATCTATGTGGGGTTAGTCTGACCAACTTGTGGTCTTTGTGGAGAACACTGGTATACATAAGTGCTATTCCACATTTGAAGTCCAAGCATTTCTTGAATCTTAATACTTTTTTAGTACAAATAGTAACAAAATTGTGATCTTTTATGGATTTTAATTTATGGTTGTAATGTACACTTTTGGTACTTGAAAAACATATTTGATGAAACAACTTGAACCTTAATACGTTTTTAGGATAAATAGTAACAAAATTGTGACCTTTTATGGATTTTAATTTATGGTTGTAATGTTTCATAGTACTTTGGTACATGAACAACATATTTGATGAAACCAACCTTGATTGTGCTTACTTTTTCGCTTGGATGTTGGATTATCACCAATACTTAGTTATTTGTAATGTAATCTAACAATGCTTGTAATGTATTTATCTATATAGTTCATTTATGAGATGTTTGATTCTGGTTATTATATTGGAAGGCACTTACATACCGAGTATGTCATTGTATCAATGTCGTTATTGCCTTTAAAAAAATGTAGGAAACTAGTCTCTAATGGAAGTACCACTTAGAAAACCTCGGGTTTGCTACAAAAATCAAATGTATAAACAAACTCACAGTCTATAATATCCAAGAATTGAATGCATTTAATGTATAAGGGAGACGAGCCACTGAGAAAACTCATAGTCTATGTGTAATGTATTTTATTTTTTTAACACATATTAGTGTTGAATATTTGATTGCATATATAGGCCATCGAATATTCAACCACTGCCAATGTGGTTACTCGTCAAATATTCGACAACTGAAATGACATATGGAAGCATCGGTATGGTGACACTCCCATCGGATAAAACCTCATTTTTCGCATATACAACACCTTACAATTAGCTTTCAAGTGTCGAAGTGATGATACTTATGTTACACAATATAATTATTTCGTCAAATAATCGACGTCACAGTGTTGTTTTGTTCCATCAGACAAAATGACATATCTATTGCATATTTCACACATTATCATTGGCTTGAAAGCATCGGTGCGACATCACTTCTATCGCAATACTTACTTATTTTGTCGACTACCTAATGCCTAAAAGTCGATTTTTTCCTTCAAACAAAATGATCTTCTTGTCGAATATCCAACAAAATATTGGTCAATGACCTGTCAAATATTCGACATACTATCGGTCGGATAGTTGATGATCGATAATGTTTCAAAACTGACTTATAAACATCAATATTTTAAGGACTATTTTGGGCTTTTTATGCATCAGATAATTGACATTTGTACCATCACATATCCAACAATCGCTAAACTGTTGACTATTCAACCAAATTTCAGTGGTGATTTGATAAATACCATTGTGTTGGATAGTTGACACCAATAAGTCGCATATTCGACTAATCATCATTGTATTTTGGCCCCATTTGTACTAATGTCCCTCATGTACTAGGCTATAGAGCACCTCTCGGTGCAATTAATTCTAGGAGTAGTTCCAGCATCTAAGGCTCCATCTAGAATGAGCACCTTAAAAGTAGTTGAGCTGAAGCTATAGCTCAAGGAGATACTAAATAAGTGTTACATATGGCCAAGTTTATCTCCATGGGGAGCACCAATTATGTTCGTGAGGAAGAAGGATGACACACTTAGGATGTGCATTGACTACAAACAATTGAATAAGGTGACCACCAAGAACATCCCTTGCCACAAATTGACAATTTGTTCAATAAATTAAGAGGAGTAGCTATCTTATCCAAGATTTATTTGAGATTACATTATCATTAGGTTTATATTAAGGATAAGGATACCCATAAAAAAACCTTTAAAACAAGTTATGGGCATTATGAGTTCCTGGTAATGCCCTTTGGGCTTACCAATTCTCGTGCAACTTGTATGTGCCTTATGAACAATGTGTTGCACCCTTACTTGGATAAGTTTGTGATAGTGTTCATTGATGACATTTTGGTTTATTCAAAGACTAAGGAGGACCATAAAGAGAATCTAGTAGCAGTACCACAGTTTCTAAGAGAACACAAGCTTTATGCAAATAAGTGTGATTTCTTTCAATCACAAATCCATTATTTGGGGTACATTGTTTCAAAAGAGGGAGTAGTGATTGATCCAAAGAAGATAAAGGCCATTATGGAATGGATAACATCTAAGAATGTGGTTGAAGTTAGGCCCTCCATGGGACTAGCAAGCTATTACAGGAGGTTCATCATGAACTTCTCCAAGATTGGCCACCCAATTGCTGCATTACAAAAGAAAGGGAAGAAGTTTAAATGGATATTGATTGTGCAACAAGCTTTGATCAGTTGAAGCAATTATTAACTAATGCACCAATACTAAGAATTAAAGACCTAGAAAAGCATTTTGTGGAGTCTTTATGCAAGAATTCCAAGTGATTTATTATGAACTTGGAAGTTGAATGAACATGAGTAGAACTACGTAAATCGTGATTTGGAATTGACCACCATCATTCATACATTGAAAATGTGGAGGAACTACCTCCTTGGAAAAAGGTTTACTCTAATGAATGATCATGGAGGGCCGAAATATTTGTTTGAACAATCCAAGTTAAATGCAAGGCAAGCTAGATGGTTGGTCACACTCATTGAATTTGATTTTTAAATCAAATATATAAATTGAAAGAGGACAGAGTGGTTGATGCACTCAACAAGAGAATGCAAATACACCATATAATAGCCATAAGTCCCTATGGAACTGATCTTGAAGAAAGGATAAAAAAAATGTTTGGCAACAAGATGGAAAATGTCAACAAATGAAAGAGAAATTACAACAAGCATGTGAAGTGTAGTGTAAAAGGATAAGGAATATTTCCTTACAAATGATGGGTTGATTAGATTCAAAAATTGAATCTATATGCCAAATGAAAATGACTTAAAGAAACCCATACTAAAAGAGTTTCATGTAAAGCCATACTCTGGTCACCTTGGTTATCAAAAGACTCTATCAATCATCAATAAATTTTATTATTGGCTTGATTTGAAAAGGAAGGTGGAAAATTTCATCTCCAAGTGCATAGAATTCCAACAAGTAAAGGATTATTGCAAGCACCCAACTGGCTTATTGCAACCTATTCCTATTATGAAATGGAAGTGGGGAGTGATTTCTATGGAATTTATTATAGGGTTGACAAGGAATTCTAAGAAACATGACACAATCATTGTATTGGTCAACAAATTGAGCAAAATGGCTCACTTTGTAGTTGTTAAGTCCTCAAATCAGCAAGTGAGGTAGTTCAAGTTTTCATTAAAGAGATTGTGAGATTGTATGGAGTTACCAAGAAGACAATCCTAAATAGAGATGAAAAATTCACTTCAAAGTTTTGGAAAGAACTATTTGCAGGATTGGAAACTATGTTGGCATTTAGCACATCTTACCATCCACATAATGATGGGAAAATAGAGAAGACAAATAGAATTCTTGAAGACATGCTAAGGATGTACATGATGCACTAGCCAAGGAAGTGGTAAGAAAAGCTTCCACTTGTGGAATTTTCATATAACAATGGGTATCAAGAATCATATAGAATGAGCCCATTTGGAGCACTTTATGGGTGGAGTTATAACACTCCTATCAGCTGGAATGATCTGATGAACAAGGTCCTTATTGAGATTGATATGTTAAAGGACATGGAACAAGAAATGAAAGTTATTAAATGAAATTTAAAAGTGGCACATGATAGGATGAGCTATGCAAACCAACATAGAGCGCAAAAATATTTCCAAGTCAGGGAACATGTTTTATTGTGAGTTAGACCCAAGAATAGCTCTTTGAAATTTTGGTCATGTGCCAAGATATCACCACGGTTTTGTGGGCCATTTGAAGTGCTCAAACGAATAGGGCTAATGGGCTATAAGTTGGCCTTGCCTCCAAAAATAATATTTCATGATGTCTTTCATGTTTCATTGCTTAAAAGATATGTGCAGGATGTTAGTCATGCAATTGATTGGTATATGTTATAGGTAGAACTAGAGGGAGAGTTCCAACCAGAACCTCTATGCATCCTAGATCAAAGGAAAATCACGCTCTATAATCTAAAAATAGAGCAAATCAAACTGAAGTGGAAGCAATTTGGGCCTAAGGAAGCCACGTGGGAAATGACTGATTGGATCTGGGAAACATATCCTTTCTTATTTTCTTAGTAAAGAAAATGTAAATATAACATAAATGTTGTACAAAGTTGTGTATATAAAACTCCATATATGTAGTCCTTGGTCTAAATCATGTTTTGGTTGTATATGGCTATTGCAAACCAAGGATGGCATGACCCCCCATAGAGGGAGAGGACTATGACATCCCCGAGTTAATATTCCCTCATTGTAAATAATTGTAATTATTTTGAAAATTGGGAAAAAAGAACACAAATTCCAATTTCTTAGGGACAAAGATTGCTTGAACAAATAGTTAATTTAGATGCATCATCCATGGTTGGATGAGAAGATTATATGTGATGACTATATAATAAATTAACTGGAAATAAGAAGGATAGGTCCATATGTCTTTAACTCTAATAACAAGCAAATAGGACAGACATTAAAAGAACATAATGAGTTGTGTTGTCCAAGGAAGTTTGACTGTGTGGAGTCTTGGAAAAAGATAGATGATTGTTCTGTTAGGAGGCACAAAAACAAGTCAGTGAGGGGAAGAACACATTGGGGAATTATCTCACGTGTGGGAAATAAGGAAAACACATTGAGAGTGCATACACAGTGAAGTAGAGAACTCTCAATATCTCATGCATATGTAATAGAAGAAAATTATGAAGATCACTGGAAGAAGAATTCCTCCAAGGGTGGAGGTGAAAAACACAAAGAGATTAGGGATCAATCTTACATTTATGAAGCTCTGGAGAAGGTGAACCAACTGAAGGACCCCCACAGAGGCTTGTTGGATGAAAAAGATATAGAGAGTAGAGGATTTCCTGTAAGGCTAAAGAACCCACTGGAAGCTTATGGATTGATGAACCTACTAGATTGGGAAGAGTCATGGATGCACTTGTGAGGGATGATGAACCACTAGGAGTTTCCTTGGGGCTGAAGCTCTAGTGCTTGACTCATTGATAAACTACTTGGATAAGTGATCTATTTACCCATCATTAACTTATCCACTCATGAACCTACCCTTAATGTGGACTTTCTTCTCCTAAAAGTGAGCTTAGAATTTGTACTATGGTATCTTGGCATGGATGTTAAACATGTCTGTAGAGATTGAGTAGAAGCTTGTGTAGCTAGTGGATGAAGGTAGGGTGGCCTTATGACATCTTGTTTCAATTGTTCATATTGGTTAAGTTTCCTCTCAAAATCATTCCACCTCAAGCACTATAATCTAGCTCAGGGGTGACAACTACAAGTAATTGTGTTTATAGATTTTCTATGGTTGGGTGGAGAGTTAGAGTCCCACTCTCAGTTGCTAGATATCTTATAAGATGAGTATTCTATAAAGCCTTGTGCTTGTGATTATTATGTCTCTATATATTTACTAAATGAATGCCATGCTAATGTTGAGGAGTGTTGTTTCCTACATGAACGAGGATGTCAAAGTCTTATGTTAAGCTTTTAAAGGAATGACTCATTCCCTGTGAATATTTCTTGGCTTGAAGATTAACCTCAGTTTCCTAAGTTTAAAGAAATGGGTAATATTTGTCTATGACTAATTACTTGCATTGAAGTGTTTGAAATATTTGGCTATTGTGTTGATAAGTCTACTTATACCAACATATAAATGTGTAAAATTGGGCCAAGATGAGTCACATTTAAGCTCAAGAGAGATAACACTCATTGGTACCTATGTATATAATACATATGTGTGTGTGTGTGTGTGTGTGTGTGTGTGTGTGTGTGTGTGTGTGTGTGTGTGTGTGTTTGTAGGCTGTAGGTCAAGGGGATTTATGAAATCATATGTATGGAATTCCAGGTTTTGGAGTAAGGCCCCAAATTCTTACTAGAGCCACCACAACCAAGACTTGGACTAAGACCTTTGAAAAATAACTAAATTCAAGCCTTATGTATATATATGCACATATGCATCAAGTTGGGGTTGAATCTTGTTAATATAAGGGCTTGGGCAATAAGTCATCGTCGACGCATGTGCCATTGAACCATCATGCTCAAGCTCTAAGGGTGGAGGAAATCATTCACATATTACATAGGTTGTAAGGTTGTATGATTAGTCTCAAAGGAGTGAAGAGACTCGAGCCTTAATAGGTCAAGTGACTAGGTGTGACAAATGAAGGCAGAACATGAGAAACTTAGATTGTTGAGATTTGAATGGTTTATCGTCATTGGATAATCCCTAGAAACTTCTTCTTGGAGATTTCAAAGGGAGTCCCTAAAGGAAACTCCTTAGATTTTACTCCTAGGGTGACTTAGTGTTGTGGGGCCAACTGAACTCCTAGTACAAATGTCGACACATGCAACGTAGATAGTTGGCATGGGGTCCTTGTGGAGCACCACATGGCACCTTATTTTAGCCTTTTCATGGGTCTAAGGGGGCTTAAATCATGTGACACGTGGTGCTCTTGGAGGAGGCCATGCGGTCGGTACAAGGTCATCCGATGTCACCCTGACATTTTTTTATGATGACATCACCCCAACATCATGGAACTTGGAGGTTTCGAGCGAAGTTACTGTGGAAAACTCCCATTATTTTAAATTTTCGAAAGACGTGGAAAGATGGGTCAATAGACTCATTGGATTAGAGCAGGGAAGCCTCATTGGCTATCTGCATCAACTTGAAGGTTTAAAAAGGATAGGTCATCCTAGCAACATTGCATGTGTCGAAGGGAGTTTGACCAAGGTGAAGTGGAGTTGAGCACACAATTGTAACAATAGGTATTGGGTCACGTTAGTGGCAGGGTCTATGAGGTTCCACGCAATCCTGAAAGTTTGTACCCCTAAAGAACTGTCAAGAGACTTCCCAAGAAATTCCTGATATTTAATCTTTAGGATAAGGTGGTAGGGAGAGGGGAATGCACCGCATACTACACACATAATATATGTGTATTATGTAATGGGACTTGCTAAAGGGTCGCGACCTGGTATGAGCAGGTCGACATTGCCACTTGGGATGACATGGAGTATGGCTTGGATAGCCACATGGGGACAACATGGGTGTGACGTGGCACTATCTTATAGGTTATCTTTTTAAATGGACATATATTTCATTCCGAGAGTTGGATTAAAGAAAATTTTATATAGTTGGAAAGGTATTAACGAGATGAATGCAATGATGTATTCTGTTTCTTGTTTAAGGAAATCGAAAAGGTTGAAAATATTTAGACCCCATTTCCATAATGTGACAATGGGAGTCAAGTTATCATAGTAATTACCTCCTTCTACCCTTAGCTGGGGTTAGGGTTAAATGGGGGGTTATGTTAAAGCCACAATCAAGGAAGAAAGGAGGGTGAGTTCTATGGCAAGTGAGAGGTCGAGTTAAGCTATTTTTTTGAAGGAGAAGACCCTAGGGCCCGCAATAGACAAGGAAGAGGTTGAATAATAGCCTGTAAGATAAATATGAGGGCTAAAAAGAGGAATCACAACTGGACATAGGTTACAATAGTTGGTCGAGGCTAAAGGACATCCAGAAAGTGATCCAAAACTAGGATAAAAGGTTGGGTGCATTTGAGTATGGGTAGAAGCCTAAAGGAGCAGTCCCAAGTATGCAATTCAATGTTGGTAACTCAATGTGGGTTGGTAAAAGCCTTAGTTGTTACATCAATATAATTTGAGTGATGTATGTGTGTTTGGGAATAAGAGGACCTAAAGGAATTGGCCTCAACCCTACAGATTAATTAAAAGGATTTGACAATGTATTTGACATTGTACTAGGATATAAAGGGCCATTAGGGCCTAGTACATGAGAAACGAGGTTTTCTTGTTAATGGAATGATAAGAAACAAGTTTGGGCACATTAATTCTTGTGTAGTGTTATTGATCTAATTTTTGGTATATTCCATTGTGCTAAATTTTTGAATTTAGGCGCTGCTAGTGTGTTTATGTTTCCTAGCTAAGGCCTAAACTAGGCCTAGGGTGCGTGGATTTCTAACATCCTGGACCATAGGAAGAGTAAGCTTCTTTGATTTCTCTAGGATAAAAAAGAATCCCACCTCCACCTACTATCCATGACCATACATTAAATTTATAAAGCTTTTTTACTCTCATATTTCCAAAAAATTGCAATCAAATTAGAATCTGATAATAAAATTTTTGTTATAAACTGAGAAATCGTATAAAACAACAAAAAAACAACATGAAAGAATCTTATAATTATATGAATAATACTATCAAAAAAAAATTAAAAGTATATCTACAAAAACCATTAATAATAGTTACTTTTCCAATTTAATATTAATAAATAACATAATAATGATTTCTTTATATTCATTATATATCTTTTACTATTTTATAAAAAACAATGTCTATAAATGAGCAAAACCAAAATAGATTTTGAAAGGACCATAACTTGAATTACTAAGGCCTCTTTATTCTCAATTTTCCAAACTATACAATCAAAATAGAATCCAGTACCTATATTTATAATATGAAGTGAGGAGGTGTGTAAAATCCTACAAAAGAACGAGGGAAAAGAAACTTTTAAATAATTATGAACAATAATGTGATTAAAGACCATTAAAGATTCAATCAAACTAGAATCTAGCATCAATTGTGTAAAAGCTAACAAACAAGGGAAAAGGAACTTACAAATAGTTATTAGCAATAGCGTGACTGAAGAGCATTTTATGAATGATTAGTTGTAAACGACTTATATGTCAAAGAAAACTTTTAAATTATATATATATATATATAATATATAATATATATAGATAATCAAAGGTTTTATTAGTCCCAACGCAAAGGGATGCAACAGGGACTATAATAATCGGTTGGCCCTTTTATATTAATCTCGCACAAAACCTAATGGCCCTTTCATTGTTTTAACAAAAGTTTTAGATTCACCATCTTATTTGGCCTCTTCTCGAGGTAAGATCTTTGAATATCTTAGGATAAAAGCTTGTATTTAGTTTAATTTTTTCCTAGGTAAAGTGATACTAAGTAATGATATTATTACTTATCTAACATTTAATGTTTTATGTGTAGTGCTTATATTATAAAGTTCATGGACAAACAAGTGGGACATATGGTTGTATACTCAATTTCAATATGGCTACATGTATGTTGCTTCTCCTGACCCTTAATTGATAAAATTAGGAGGAATATTAATAAGATTTGTTGAACCACTTGAGCATCCAAAATTCCAATTCCATTTATGCTATTCATCTACTAAATCCTAGGAAACCTTGCATTTCAAAAAAACAGGACTTGCCCGACTTGCCTTGTAGAGTATGTTGGTGGATCTATTGTTGCCTCTGCAACTATTTGTGCTTGGTGATCATCTGATTGTGAATGTTGCATGCAAGGAAAGTAAGGTAGAGATGTTTTCCCAATTATTTGTTAGTACCAATTATAGTAACAAACAAATTGTATAGATAATTTCAATAAATTTGTAAAATTTCACTCTACCTAGATTAGTTTGTAAATTTTCACCCTAGCTAATGCAAATGAAAACATTCATTTTATATAAAAGTAAGGAATTGAACATATTCAATGGTTGCTTCATTCATTCAAGAAAGGTGCCCTCATTAGCATTAGTACCAATTACTATAAGAAACAAACCGTATAGACAATTTCAATAAATTTGCAAATTTTCAATCTCTAACCATAATTATTTGTAAATTTTCATTATGTAACTAATGCAAATGCAAATATTCATTTTAGATAAAAGTAAGGAAAGTAAGGAATCAAACTTTTTCAATGGGCCATGTTTCACTCATTTAAGAAATGTTCCCTCACTAGTAGTCTTAGGTCATGCTTCACTAATTCAAGAAAGGTGCACTCACTAGTAGTCTTAGGTCATGCTTCACTCATTCAAGAAGGGTGCCCTTACCAATGGTCTTGGTTGTGGTTAATGAAAATATATCTCTTCAAATTGCATGGAGAAATACAAATAATCTTCCACTCCATATATATGAAGGAATATTAATATAGTAAAACAAAAGAAATATGAAATATATTTCTTGTTGTTTATATTTTTACTATGATAAATTTAAATATATTTTAAAGGTAGGAGAAATTACATAGTCAGTATCTTGTATAGTTTTCTTTCTTCCAAACCCTTGTTGATGGAAACAAAGTAAAAAAACTTGAAACTTTGATGTTTTCTAAATATATATATATAAAATCTTTGATTCATATAAGCACATAAGTCTCTCTTTCTCCACTTTTCTCTCTCTATGTGTTTATTCTTCCCTCCCTCTCTCGTCTTTATCCATACCTCTATCCTCATCCTCTCTCTCTCTCTCTCTCTCTCTCTCTCTGCCCTCCAAACCTATCACTATCTCCCTCCTTCTCTCCTTCTCCCTCTCCCCCTCTCCCTCCCATCCATCTTTGTGTCTCCCTCCCTCTCTCTCTTACTCTTCTCTCTCTCTCACACTCCTCCCCTTCTCTCTCTCAATTCCTTCTCTCCCCTCTCCTTCACTCTTTCTCCATCTATCCCTAGTCACTCCCTCTATCTCTCTACCTCTATGTTGTTGTTATCCATACATATCTAGAGTTTAATGTATCATGATTTATTAATATATATTATAATATGAAAAATATATATTTATATTAAATTTTAATATTGTATAAAAAGAAATTAGATATTAAAAATTAAAAAAACAAAGAAAATAAATAAAAAAGAAATAAAAAAAAACAGATTAAAAATAAAAAAATGAAATTCATAACATATATATATATAAATAAAATATTAAAAACAAATTCCTCGGTACATTTTGTTAACATATCCTGAGCCCGCCTCTACACATTCTATTAACCTAGCCCGAGCCCACCTCTATACATTTTGTTAACCTAGCTTAAGCCAACCTCTGCCCACCTTCGAGCTACAAGAGGAAAGTCTTCATCGTCGCCCTAGACTGAGCCCACCTCTACCCACCTTCGAGCTACAAAAGGAAAGCCCGCCTCTACAATTGCCCTAGCTCGAGCCCGCCTCTGCATATTCTATTAACCTAGCCTGAGCCCACCTCTGTACATTTGGTTAACCTAGATTAAGCCAACCTCCACCCACCTTTGAGCTACAAGAGGGAATCCTTCGTCATCGCCCTAGACCGAGCCCACCTCTACGCACCTTTGAGATGCCACAGGAAAGCCCGCCTCTACTATTGCACTAACCTGAGCCTGCCTCCACTCACCTCTGAGTTATAAGAGAAAACCCTTTGCCATTTCCCTAGCCTGAGCTCACCTCCACCCACCTTCGAGCTACAAGAGCAAAGCCTCTGCGATTGCCCTAGCTCGAGCCTATCTCTGCCCACCTCTAAGTTACAAGAGGAAGCTGACCTCCACCATTGCCCCTCGCCTACCTAAGCCCACCTCAGAGCTGCAAGAGGAAGAGCCTCTACCCACCTCGGAGATGCAAGAGGAAGAGCCTCCACCCACCTTTGAGCTACATGAAGAAGAGCCTCCACCATCGTGACATGACCCAAGGGAAAGCCAACTCAAAGGCCCGAGGAAGAGTAGAGAAAGAGGATGAAATATCTTCGGTAAGTGTTGGCTACTCCAGCCCTAGCTCTAAGCTATTTTCTATGTTTTATTTTACATTCTACTGCAACAAAAAATTGAAATATTTTACTTATTGAAAACACGAAATATCTAGCATTAATAAAATCGGGAATGAATGAATACAGATCAATGTATAATATGATATAGAAATAGCCTTTTTAACCTTTACCTATCCATAACTGAAACATATGGAAAACACCTCCTTCACCTCAACAAAAGAACTTTGATCCATACTACACTATAATAGATAGTACCACGAGGAGGCCCATAGTTTTCTAGAAAAAAAGTGTGGTAGAGTCCCACCCATACATATCAACACCTGTAAGACATTGTATTTTCTTCTAATGTCTTTGAAACATTGAAGAGTCACTTGTCGTGGATGCTTCTAGTGACCCGAATTCCCTATCCTGGGTATGTAATGTACCTCTATGATTTGAAACCCTCGCAGTACTAGGACTAGCATTTCCTGCTTACTTGAATAGTTAATTGTATATAGGCATCACTTGTATCATAAGGCAGGGGGGAATTTGGTAGTTTCTATAGTAGATTTGTATAGTTATGTAACATTCTGCCAAGAAACACATCATAATTCCAATGGTGGTTGAAAGTTACAATGTACACTATTACCAATGGTAGTACTACAATGACCTAGGTCTTTCTTTGTAGTGAAAAGGATATTTTAAGCCTTGTTAGAGTATTTCATGAAGGAAGATTCTTGATCTAAAAATATTATGCTTTTTAATTGTGGTATGATGCAAAATTTGGTTCTGCATTAGATTAAATTTTGACATACTTTAGTTCGTGTAAATATGTTGGCTTATGGGGGCCTGACCCAGGTTCAAAGTTATTTATCCAAAAAAATCCTCAAACTATTGGCCCTTTCGGTATTAGCCCATGGAGCATGGACTGAAGTCTCACCCGAAGCAGTATGGGGGGATGCTGGAACCAAGTTTCTGCACCCTTGACATGTCTGTGATGTCGGTTTAGTCCAACTAGACCTGCCTTTGTGTAGGTGGCTTCATGCTCTTGTTCCAACCCTCTGTACCTTCGTGATATGTTACAATCATCTTTCGCGCAACCCTCACCAGGGGCTGAGATGCTTTCACACCGATATGGCAGTGAATTGTGCTATTTCCCAAACTACACCAAATATCTTACTTATCTTATTAACAGGTCTTGATTGTCTTCGCGTATACAGATAGTCTAACTCACGTTCACTTAGCAAATACAGTTGTATATATTCTCGCATCATATAAACAATAAAAGTGCAATTCATACGCAATAAATCTGATGCACAAAATAGGAAATAAATACACAGAAATGATAGAAACTTCTCTTTATTATTGCTTCCAAATGATTACAGACTTCGACTCGCCCTACGCACTCAACTGCAGGGGTCCGTGCACTTAGCTGCGGACTATTAGGCCTCTGCGCACTCAGCTGCAGAGCCTCTTCCTACTCTACAACCCAAAACTAGACTTTACACTTCAGATCTATCTTGCATACATCATATCTTTTTCCATATCATGATGTCTTAACTACTGAGGTTCACTCTATTTATAGAATCCCATGGTCTACAGACCATGGGTAGATCTTCTGCAGCCGACATTACATTAACAAAATAAGGGCGGACAACCCTATGACTCTTTAACAAACTATGCGCTCTACACCCACAAAATATGGATTCTTTACATTGGAATTACAAACATTGACCAAAATCTGGGCTCTAAGCCCCAAAAATGCCCTTGGGGGATCCCGCGCCCAACAGGCCCCCAACACAAACATCATGACTCGCCCTCAAGTCACTCTGTAAGTGCAGAGATCTTTGCGCAAAGACCTCCCAACTCTTACTGGATCGTTGCAAGTTCGGCAACGCACTAAGAGGCTGCCTGCTAGACTTCCTCAATGCGTTGTTCGGTGACTATTGTAATTGAACTGCTGCCCTGAATCCTTTCCTGTGTTGCTTGCATCTGCACAAGATTTTCTTGAATGGAGGTTATAATGATATAGGCCTCATCGATCCACGGCTATAGGCGTGCTTTCAAAATTGTCTCCTTATGCCAAGTAACATCCACCTGCTCCTTGAGCGCCTTAGCCTGTTGCATCCTTGCAAGCCTATGTGTAAGGGAAACTATCTACGCAGTCCCTTTTACTTCGTCGTATCTCTGCTATAGCTCACGCGCCTTTGTCTCTGGGTGCTCTATGTTTTGGTCCTCCTGTAAGGTGGTGAGGACCTCGAACGACTGCTCAAACAGATTTGTACAATCTGCCACTGCACTATTAACCGCCACCATTGCTATTTTGATTGTGGTGGCGTGATGTTCCTTAACCTCTGATAGAGTTGAAGGCTATGCCTTTTGAATTTGAATTCAACCTCTCCCCTCACATTTGGTCCATTAATGCCAGGTTGGTCGCATATTTTCAAGAATCTAGCCCATAAAGTTCACCTTAAATGCGTGTCACCCGCTCCATTTGGCCTCAAACAAAGCATCACATTGTGAATAGTGACTTTAACAGTCACTTTTCGGCCAACCTATGCGGCAGCACAACTACCCTCGTGCTGTCGCGGACCTTGTGACACTTCGCTGCTACGCGCAGTCTTATCATTTAGTAGTTCTTAGGCAGAGTAGTTTATAGTCCCGCGCCTGCTTTCAGCTGCCTAGAGTACTAAGACTATACTTCTATTAGTTAGTCATATGGCTGGGCCACCTGTGTATGGCTTCAAATGACTTCCATTCACCTTTCCTAGGAAGGGTTCTCCATTTAACTTTACCAACTTTACCACACCACCATCTATAATTTCCTTAATAACATATGGCCCCAGCCAATGAATTCTGAGTTTCCTAGGGAATATATCAAACTTACTATCATACAACAACACCAAATCATTCACCTTAAAGGTGCATAACTTAATATGTTGATCATGCCATGCCTTTGTGCACTACTTTTGGACCTGCTGATGAAATCCAACGAAAAATCGTTCTTCTTCGAGCTCCTCCAACTGCGCGAGCCTCTCCTCCAGGGCTCCGCGATCCGTCATACCTATGAGTGCTGCTATGCGCAGACTACACACGATGTATTCCATAGGCATTATGGCTTCTACTCCATATACAAGCCTAAAAGGTATATGTCCCGTCAGTGTCTTACATGTCGTCTGATAGGCCCATAATACTATAGGTATTCGTAGGTCACAATCACTTCGTTGCGCATTACATACCTTGGTCAGCGCGTTGCATACCTTGTTGAACGCTTCTGCACAATTTTTCTTACTGCATAATGTCTTCCTAACATTAAGAGCCATTTGCAATCCCCCCCCCCCCAACACATGCTTATTGACTAGGTATTTTAGCGCAGAGCACATGCGCATCCGCGTAGGTTGGGGTTCTCCTTCATAGGCCTATGTCCACTTGGCCAGATGCGCACATAGATCTTCCTGTCCATTGTATTATTCTATCAATCGCACCTTAGGCTTCCCAAATCATGTGTGCATCATTCTCTTACATTCATTCCAATCATTAAAGCTTCCTTTGTGCGTACTGCACCATCTCACAGGCGTAGCACGCAGTACCTAGTCCAAGGCCTGGTAGCATTTCTTTTCTGGAACCTCCCTTTCAAATGCATCCAAGAAGGTATCCACCTCATTTAGGCCATCATAAGTAGGTAGATCTCTTACTTCTGTCGACACGCAACACAACGACCTGGTCATCATATTGCAATTTATCGTAGTTACCTCATGTAACCGATTCTTCTATTGTTCTATGTCTTCATCAGAATCTAAAGTATAGGAGCTCTCGCGCTCCCATGTAATCCACCCATCCACAGTGGGATTTACCCATTTTTGGTCTCATTTTTTTATCTTGTAGATGCAGTCCAGATCATCATCACTCTTATACTCGCGAACCGGTTCCGTATAGCGCGATCCTTCAGTAGAGTCCAGGGGTACAATTATGTGCAGTGATTTCTTCTCAAAAATCATTTTCCGCTTCTTCAGATTAATTACCCCAGTCATGTCAGTGGCCCAGTCAATTCCCAAGAGTGCGAGGTAGGGATTGCTATCATCAACAATCTCTATCACTTCAAAATCTACCAGTGCGCTCGCTCCCTTAATATCGACAGTTATTCCTCGCAATCACCCCATGGGTATTATTTTCTGTTGGTTTGCCATCCTTAGCTAAATTGGAGACCACTGCAGAACAGGTCACCCCATTTGCTCCCATGTCTGTTTCAACAAAACATTCACATCTGATCCCAAATCCAAAATGACTTGATCCATCTCATATTCTTTGATCTGCATGGCTACTCTCATTTCCCTTCCTGTCCTTGTTTTATGTTTTTCGATCTCCCGGACTACGTGTGGTTCTCCTAGTGCGTTCCCAATGCACCTATTTATGAGTTCCTGTAACCCTTTCATAGCCTTACTGTCACGCAGTAACTTCATACAAGTGTCTAGGAATGTTGTGAGCATACATGGGTCCATTTTTGGCTCTAATCTATCTTTTCTTCCTGAAGTGGATGCATCAGCGAAGCTCTTTGTAGCTTCCATGAAGGTTTCCCTAGTGCGCTCCAAATCAAACTCAGCTTCTTTCATCAAAGCTTTGTGAACCCAAGTACTATCTTCTGACTGCTTTCCTTTGTCATCTCCCATCGCAATTCCACTTCGAAGCGCAATGCTTACATTCAAGTATTCCTCACGTGGCTCAAAACTCATCGTTTGTAGGTTCTGAGTCGACAGAGGCAGTAGCGCTCCTTTTTCGCATATCCTAGCTATTAGTTTAGGACAATATTTTGCCTCATGATCAAACAACGTGCAATACAAACATGAAGGGCGCGTTGGATTAGTGTAATCATAGGCATAGTGTCCTGGCCCTTCGCAATTGTAGTAAATCAACTGTCCGCGACCTCTTCCAGGTCCTCCTTTGAATCGGCCTCATCCGCGCCCCTGAAATCCTGTTCGCGCCATTCCTACATTTTGGTCAAGGGTCCACATTTTGGCCTAAACTCTGTAGGTGGGAGTTCTATCCATCATCAACTCATAGCTTCTGCAAGTGCGCTCATCATATCCCACCGACCTACAAAAGTTGCAGAACAACTGTTGCAAATTTTGTGTATACTTCTGTAACAAGTGACAATTGTTCGTGGCATGTGTTCCTGCTATTTGATAGATAACGCACCACAAAGTAGGCACCGCACTAGGTCCTACTTGAGCTTCTGGCTTTAAAGGCATCGGTCCTCCTCCTGCAAGGTAATTTGTAAAAATTGGGCAATGGTCCTTGTCATGACCTTGACCCTTGCATTTCACACACCACACTTCTTTGCACAAATTTGGTCGAGTTGTCCTATCCTGTTTCAGAATCTGCATCTCAAGGCACAGATTCTTCAGTTGGACGTGGATCTGCCGAACTCCTAGGTTAGGATCCTACATCGAGGTCTCATGTAACCTCATAGCAATCTCTAAGGCCTCTTCTTGAGTTGTTATCTTCTCTTGTGATAGTGCACTCATTAAATGTGGTAGTAATGAAGCTACAAACCACTCGCGATATTGTCTGTCCGTTAGATTCATATTGGCTTCACAAATCATACATTTTAGCCTTTGATCTAATTCCCAAGGAGTCCCACCTAGTAGCATCGTGATATCTTTAAATCCAATGATCGATTGCGCTTCAGACTTAGGCCTGCTAAATTCTTTATTTAGCCTAGTTTGGATATCCGTGACTCCCGCATTTGGATTATCATTGGAGTACTTAATATACCAGGTCAGCACGCGATCCTGTATGGTGCTAACTAATTTTTCTCTCTTTATATGGTCATCGTAACTCCTTGCGCTTCCCATACATCCCTTACAACGAACCAGAATTGGTTTGGATCCTCATTTCCCAGACCTTTGAACACAGGCAGCTTCACTGTGTTTTCCATACTGAATCATGGTCGTAGTGGAGTTGGTACGAGTGAATATGGAGGTGATGGCGGTGAATCCGATGGCAGTGTGGGTGGGGGTGGTGTTCACAAAATTCTTTGTCTTATCAAATGAATAGCACTTCGCAGAGAAACCTTCACGATCTCTTCCTCGTCCCCTCACAGAGGTGAAATCAAGGGGCTATTTTATGGACCCTTATTTCCTTCGTTCCTATAAACCTTTCCACTTCACATAGACCCAAACATCAAGGTAACTGCATAACCCGCTTTTCGCACAACAACATTTTAATCCTAGTATTCAAAGACTTTACGTACTTACCTCGCAGTCCTTTGAGAAAGCGTCGCTCTGCCTCGCTGTAGCTGACTGAGGTGTCAACTGCGAACTCAATAACAAATCCTCCTATAATACGATCGAGCCAATAATAAAAAATGTGTGTGATCTTATCCTCCAATGCTTCCAGCCTTCGCACTAGCTTTGGGGTCCACACAATAAGACACTCAAGTTTCCACCTTCCTTGGTTGTCTGCTAGCTTCACGATCCACTCGTATAGCTCAGTAGGGAAGGACGCAAAGAAGATTTAGTGGATCTCGATATACAAGTAGTTGTATAGCCACTCTTCTTTTGACAGTCGTGGGTTACTGTTCTCCTGCACCGCGAACTCGCGAATTCTTTGTCCAACCAACCTTCAATTTCCTTCTTAGTTGGATTCCAGTGATACGACATCACATATCTCTCATGCAGATTCCGATCCTGGCAACATAACCATTTTTTGGTTTATGGGGGACTGACCCAGGTTCAGAGTTATTTAGCCAAACAAATCCCTACACTACTGGCCCTTTCGGCATCAGCCCGTGGAGTGTGGACTGAAGTCTCACCCGAAGCAGTATGGGGGGATGTTGGAACCAAGTTTCTGCACCCTTGAGATGTCTGTGATGTTAGTTTAGTCCAACTAGACCTACCTTTGTGCAGGTGGCTTCACGCTCTTGTTCCAACCCTCTGTACCTTCATGATCTATTACAATTGTCTTTCGTGCAGCCCTCACCAGGGACTTAGATGCTTTCGAATCGATATGGCAGCGAACTGCGTTATTTCCCAAACTACACCAAGTATCTTACTTATCTTATTAACAGGTCTTGATTATCTTCATGTATACAGATAGTCTAACTCGCATTCACTTAACAAATACAGTTATATATATTCACGCATCATATAAATAATGGAAGTGCAATTCATACCCAAAATATCTTATGCATAAAGCATGAAATAAATACACAAAAATGATAGAAAATTATGTTTATTATTGTTTCCAAATGATTATAGACTTCGACTCGCCCTATGCACTCAGTTGTAGGGGTCCGCACACTCAGCTTCAGACTAATAGGCCTCTACACACTTAGCTGCAGAGCCTTTTCCTACTCTACGACCCAAAACTAGACTTATACTTCAGATCTATCTCGCATACATCATATATTTTTCCATATCATGATGTCTTAACTACTTAGAGCTTCTCTCTATTTATACAATCCCATGGTCCGCGGACCATGGGTAGATATTCTATAGCTGACATTACATTAACAAAATAAGGGCAGACAACGCTATGAATCTTTAATAAACTATGTGCTCCATGCCCACAAAATGCGGAGTCTTTACATTGGAATTACAAACTTTGACCAAAATTTGGGTTCTAAGCCCCAAAACTGCTCTTGGGGGATCCCGTGCCTAACAAAATATGATATTTTGATCAACACATATGCTAAGAATTGGTTCTTGATTTTTTACTTGCTTACTACTTATTTGTTTGTTCTGAGAGGCTTGTTTCTCTTTATAATGAAAATTTCCATGGAGTTTAGAAATTGTTAGTTACATGGTGTTTTGAGAGCCATCAAAACAAAGTTCCTGTTGATGAAAATTTGCATGGAGTTTAAACATTGTTAGTTACAGTGTGTTTTGAGAGCCATTAAAATAAATAGGCTTTTTGAGGGCTAAATTAGGCCTCTTCTAGGCTGACCTTTCCTTTTGGTAGCTTCTAGACCAATATTTTTACATAAAATATATTTCCTTTCTTTGATACATGAACCCTTCAAGGGGATTTACATAATGACCTTGACCTTTACTCTTTTTCACAAACCTAGATCACTCAATGGGTGCTTTGACCTAGGACAAATAACCAATGGGAAAAAAACCCATTTCATAATAAAATAATTTTCTTCTTACAAATAATATTTTCTTTTCTTTCTTTTGAAAAGTACAATAATTACATCTAGTCATGACATCATTATAATTATGAATACCGACACTAGTTAATTCTTCAACAAAGCTTACTTCAAACCCTAACCAAATTGTAATTCAACCAAATTATAAAACCACTTACAGTGATGAAAATTTTCTTTAATAGAGCACGTGGGGAGGTTAAAGTAAGGAGTATGCGAAGTGGACTTGTCTCCAACCGATGCCAGCTCAATGTAACCTACTTTTTTGGATTAACTATTTTCAGTATTTGCTATATGAATATTAGTTGTGCTAGCTTCTAAGGCTTTAAATCTTTTTTTCCCCTTTTTGTTAAGTAAGTTTTGACGATTCATACATAGAAATATTAGTTCAAATTTTTGTAAAAGGAACATTTAATTCCAGCAAAACAAAACGTCATTTCAACAAAACTAAATTCAATAATGCTTGAATTTCTATACCAAGTAGTCATAAAAATAACTCCCCCAAACAATCCAGATAAAGACTTCCCAAGACCAAGCTAGCCACCAAACAATATTCCTTGAACAAAAACAAGATTTCCAATGAGTCAACACGGTTGACCTTACCAATAATGTAACTTCTCTAAATTTCAGCTTCATCAATGAGGTCTGCAAATTCAACTTCCAAAATCTCAAACTAACCCAAGAATCATAGAAACTTTCATGAGTGGGCCAATAATAGTGGGAGATCATACTTCTTTCTTTTCACGAGATTCTTCTTTTCTCTGCTATGATAATTTCTTGTCTTCTAGCCTCCTTACACTAATTTTCTATCGTAGATCAAATTCCAAGATGTGTGTCACTAGAGGAGGTCGAAGTCATCTTATTTATAGTCTTCACAAGGGCTAGAGTGGGCCTCTCTAGGCCAACTTTATCTTCGATGGTCAACTTGGTCATGGGATCTTTCTAGAATTTTTGAAACATCAAAATCATATTTTCTTTCTTGATACAAGATCCCAATCAGGTCTATTACATCATGAAATAAAATTTGACTCAAGACAAAAACCCTAGAGCACTCAATGGGTGCTTAGACCTAGGAACCAAAAACTTTGAGCTTGAAACCCATGCTTTAGTGAATAAATTTTCTTTTAATTTTGTTAAGTACATAAGAGATACATCATTTCATAATCCAAATACATTTATGAATACCAATACTAGTTATAAATTTTAGTAGGAACTTCGTGTGTTAGAAACCTTCATTGTCTTATAGGGAAGATTGCTCCTCAACTAAACTCATCTCTCCTTCTTTTGTACTTCGCATTTCTTCTTATCCACAAACTTGTTATGAAATGAAGTGCATGTGTGATGTCTCTCAAAGGAGGTTGAATGTCTACTTTATATAGTCTTCCAAGGTCTCTTTAAACCCAATGGGAGGTCAACTTCAACTAGCTAGCTGACATGTTCTTTGGAGCACTATAAAAAAAATTCGAAAATACAAAATGATTTTCTTTCTTTGATACTAGTGCCCAAATGGGTCTTTACATAATGAAAAATACCTTCTGACTCAAGGAAATCTTATAGGCATGCAATGGATGTCTAACATATTAACCAAAGACTCAAGCATGAAACCCATGCTTTATAAAAATTTCTTTTTACAATTTTATTTCTTCTTTTGATCAACATACAATAATTACATCATGACATGAGACAAATGACAATTATGAAGACTGAAACTAGTTACATTTCCCAATAGATAGGATCATGTTGATTCAACTAAACCATAGGAGCAACACCAATTATGTTTCCATTTTGAGTTTCTTGCTCAGTTTGGGAAAACGTTTCATTTGATACATGATGATAGCAAGAGAACTATGGTTCATGATATATTTTTCATGATGAGATTGTCCAGTCCTCCAAGTGAAGTGAAACAATATCTCCAAGGGAATTGAAACAAGATCTCTTCAAGATGATGGCTCTTCTAAACTTTCATGCTCACTAAGGAAACCTGCAAGACCTCTTGCAATTTTGGACTTGAGGAAACCCTAGGGTATTCACATGTGTGAAGATTAGAAGAGAAATTACAAACTTTCAAAATCTTGATGTGTCTCTCAACAGGTCAAATGTCCATGTTTATATAACCTTTCCAAGAGGCTCCATTAGCCCTATATAGGCTGAATTTTCCTTGGCTAACCGACTTGGTCTTGGGAGCCTTCTACACATTTCTAATTTCAAAATAATTTTTCTTTCCTTGATACAAATTCCCGAAAGGGTCTTTTACAATATGACAAGGACTCTTGACTCATGAAAAACCCTAGGAGAATTCAATGGATGCTTGACCTAATGACAAATTGACTTGAGCATGAAACCCATGCTTTACAAAAATCATTTTCTTTATTCTTTTGGTATATACATAATAATTACATCATGACATGTGTAGAAATTCCCACTGTAGATCAACAGATTATGCAATATACTAAAGCAAAATACAAGATCTACTTCTACAACAAACTTGCAGAAGCTTAATCGACTTTGAGCAAGATCAAATAGAACACATATAACTGAAAATGAGAAAGAAATCACAAATGAACACAGAAGAATACTGTGAGGAAAGCCTCAGCTAAAAACCCTGATCTCTGTATTATCATACAAGTGGAAATATGTCCAAATTTCACAAAGAATTAGCTCACAAGCTATCCTACTCTCAGTGCAATCCCTCAATACAGCTCACGGAACGAATAGACACAACATATGCCTTCCCTCAGCCCTCCAAGCCTCCTATTTCCTTGCGCAGTTTCTCTTGGGGTCCAATGCTACCACCTATGTGAATTGGCCTCATCACACACTCATCAAACTCAAAAGTAACTGCGCAATCTCCAAGGAATGAATTCCTTCTACATGCAAGAGATATCCTCATGGAATTTCCTCAACTAATAGTAATTGTCCATCATCTAATCCATGGTCTTTGACTGAACTAAATGCCATGAGTTATTTATGAGAGAATATTCAGTTATCTAAAGTTGAGCATTACATGCATGCATGCATTACTAACTGACTCACGATTAGTCAACAACTGTTTGAACTAATCTAACTAGACTTAACTCAGTTAATGAGCTTAACTAATTACAACTCAAAGTACAACTCATCCTGATCTCCTTTAATCAAGGGATAACTTCCTCAATCAATGGAGAAATTGTTGCATGTCTTCACATAGACTTCATGTTTGATTTCCTACAACTAATTAACACAAGACTAACTAAAATTGGAATGTATCCTGAAATGCTATTTATAGTAGTGCTATTTTTAGAAATCCTATTTTTAGCATTTCTTGTTGCTATTTTCAAGACTCCCTCTCAAAAAGAAAGGGATTATCAGTCAGCCCAATCCTATCTCTGTGGAACTCGAACTTGCATTTTGACAATGCCTTAGTCAAAATATTTGCATCCTATTCCTTGGTCGAAACATACAACAACAACATGATCCTCTTCACCACATAGTCTCGAAGATGATGGTACCGGATATCAATGTGCTTGGACCTGTCATGAAATACTAGATTCTCAGAGAGATTGATACAACTCTTATTATCGCAGTAGATCATAGTTGGATCCGTCCTCTGACCAAACAATCCCACTAGAATCTTCTTCATCCAAATGGCCTCACATGTTGCCTAAATGGCAGCCATGTATTCAGCCTCTACTGAGCTAAGTGTAACTGGCCTCTGTTTCCTGTTGTACTGCGAAATTGCAGCTGAACCAAGGTTGAAGATTCCTCCAGAACTGCTCTTGCGATCTGATGGACTCCCTGCCCAATTTGCATCTGTGAAGCCCTGAAGCTTCACTCTCTCTGTCCGTTTGTACCACAATCCATACTAAGATGTGCCTCTAAGGTATCTCAGCACATGCTTCACTGCCTTCCAAAACAACTTGGTAAGCTGAACCACAGCTTGATTCAGCTGGTTCACCGAAAGCATAAGTCTGGTCGTGTGTTCACTAGATACATTAGTGAACCCACAAGTTGTCGATAAACAGTAGCAGCTACTACCTCACCTGAAGTAGCATCCTCCTTCCTCCAGTTATTAGCTAGAGGAGTCTGCATGGGCTTGCATTTCTCCATGTGGAATCGCCTGAGTATCTCAATGGCATACTTGCCTTGAGACACAAATACTTCCCCATATTTCTACCACACTTCCATGCCTAGAAAGTAGTGCATAAGAGCCATGTCTTTCATCTTGAACTCTCTTGCAAGGTCCTCCTTGCAAGACTTGATCAACTGATCATCACCTGTAAAAATCAGATCATCCACATAAAGAACAATGATCAATGGCTTACCTTCTACCATGATGTGGTAAAGGTTCACATCTGCTTCACTCTTGGTGAAGCCCAACCTGGTGAAATAGTTTTTGATCCTGGTGTACCAAGCACAAGGTGCTTGCTTCAGCCCATACAAAGCCCTCCTGAGTTGGCACACATGCAACTCACGATCGAGGTCTCAAAATCTTCCAGCTGCTCAATGTACACCTCTTCCTCAATCTTCCCATTAAGGAATGTGGTCTTCACATCCATTTGATGGATCTTCCAACCCATCTGAGCTAATAGTGCCAACATCGATCTGATAGATGAGTACCTTGCTACAAGAGCAAAATTCTCATCGTAGTCAATCCACTCGACCTGTGAGAAACCACACACAACAAACCTTGCCTTACGTTTCTCAACACTGCCATTAGCTACCTGCTTTACCTTGTAAATCCATGAGGAACTCACCACTGACTTGTCCTAAGGTCTTGGGACAACATCCCACACACTGTTCTGAATTAGAGTCGTACTCCTCCACCATTGCATCAACCCAGACTAGTTGTTGCACTACTTCCTCAAAAGAAGAAGGTTCAGACTCCACACACTCCCCAACTAGGGCCAAGTAACCAATGTACTGCTTGGGTGATCTCCTCTGTCTACACTGAGAATATGGTTGTCCCACATTCTCTCACGCATCTATCATCAACTTGTCAACTTCCCTTGAGAATTTCTGCCCATCTCTAGAAGACTCAGCATGAGTGGATGTCTCCACTCCCGGATCCTCTGCATGTGGCTGCTCTGCATCAATATGAAGCTCCTCCTCCTCCTTAGGAACTGAAAGTTCCTCCTCTGCATTCAACTTGAGCTCCCTCTTAAGTGATACCCGCATGGCTTTCTGCTCGATGAACTTCAGATATCTGCGTACCACTGTCTTCTGACTGGTAGGCAAGAACACCCAATAGTTGTGGGGTGTATCAGTGTACCCCACAAGTATCCCCAACTCAGCTGTTGGATATAGCTTCTTCCGGGCATCTTTGGTCACATGGCAATAAACTGATGATCCAAAGATCCTGAAGTGACTCACATCTGGTCGCTTCCTGGAAAAGGCCTCCATATGCGTCTTCATTCCTAGTATACGGTGCAAGATTCTATTTTACAAGTATATTGTTGTATTGCATGCCGCAACCCACAAAGGAGGTGGTAGGCTTTGGTCACACAACATCGCTCGAGTTGCTCCCACAATTGATCTATTCTTCCTTTCGGCCACCCCATTCTGTTGTGGGTTATGGGGTGTCGTCAACTCCCATTTAATTCCTTCTACTATGTAGAAGTCCATAAATTGTTGGGAGACATACTCTCCACCATTGTCGCTATGCAAGGCTTTTATTTTCTTTCCAAATTCTTTCTCTGCCAAGACTTTAAACTCACAAAACCTTAAGAAGGTCTGATCCTTCTTTTGCATAAAGTAGATCCAGCATCTACGAGAAAAATCATCAATAAAAATAACATAGTACCTTTGTTTAGCGGTGGAGGCTATAGAGAATGGTCCACATACCTCTGTGTGAACTCGCTCCAAGATTTCTCCAGCTCTATTGTCTTGATCCTGAAAGGAAGATTTCGCATACTTACCCAAGGTACAACCTTTGCATGTATTTGTTTGCTCTAGTTTTCCATTGGGAAGTCCAATAGAAATCTGTTGCATGATCTTCAAGGCCCCATGGTGCAAGTGGCCCAATCTTCCATGCCATAACTTGCCAACATCTTAGCTATGCACCAACTCTACTTTGGAACTCAATGCAGCACAATCGTCTACCTCCAGCTTGTATAGATTCTTAACTCAAATCCCAATCCTCTTGGTCTATCCAGTACCGATATGCATCAAGAATATATTTCCTTTACTAAAGACTACATCATAGCCTTTGTCTTCTAGCATAGCGACAGACAAAATATTCTTCTTCAGACCCGGTACATACTTTATATTAATGAGGGTGAGAGGAGCTCCATTCTCCCTCTAAAACACAACCGTACCTTCACCTGAAACACGGTACTTTCCATCATCGCCCATCTCGATCCGCATCTGGAGATCCTTCTCCTCCAGGGTACTGAAAAGATTCTTATCACCGGACATGTGGAAAGAGGCTCCACTATCCAGGTACCAAACACATCCCACCATGGATGAAACCATGTATGCAATGAGAGAGAAATCCAATTCAAATTGTGAGTCCAGCCTCACCATCTGATCCCTTCGATGATCCCTTCTTGGATTTCTTCTGTTGACAATTCGTAGCATAATGGCCCACCTCATGACAATGAAAGCATTGCACTTTCGATTTGTCAAACTTCTTCCCACCATGGAAAGAACTGGATTTGGAATGGGATGCCTTCCCTTTCCCTTTCCTCGCCTTACTCGCTAAGGCTACATTTCTTCATCATCTTGTTTTGATGAAGATCCATCTCTGGTGCTTCTTCTTATCTCCTCCTGCATCAGATCTGACCAAAGTTGTTCCCAATCTGGCAGTTTCTCTCTTCCATTTACTGAGTCTTGGTAGCTATGCCAGATCTTAGGAAGATTGAGGAGAGCAAGACTTACCATGTCATCATTGGTTGTCGTGACCCCTACACTTCCAAGTTCATCCCTGCAAATGGTGAGCTTGTTCAGATATGTAGAGATCATCTCACCTTTTTCACACTTGATTTTCCGAAGCTTGTCTTTCAGCTCCAGCTTCCTTTGATCACTGTTGTTCTGATATAGATATTTCAATGTTTTCCACATTGAAAATGGTGTCTCCTTCCCATGGAGAAACGAGACTATGTGGTCTCGAACTCCCTCCAGAAGGATTCTCCTCACTCTAGCCACACATTTCTTCCATTCCACCAATTTTGTAGCAATAGCTGCTGCCGGCTTGGGGACTTCTTGATCAATGAAGTCCTTTAGACCGTGGTCCTCTAATACTACTTCCATGTGATCCTTCCAGGCTATATAATTCAAGCTGCCATCAAGGGCATACTCAAGTCTTAAACCATTGAATGCCATTGGTGAAATTTGAGATGTGATAAGAATTCGAATTGTTGGGTATACGACCAAAGTCCCACATTGACTAGAAGTGGGGAGGATCATGGTTATATAAGGATGGACAAATATCTGCATTGGTATGAGGCCTTTTGGGGTAAGTCCAAAAGAAAATCCATGAGGGCTTAGGCCCAAAGTGGAAAATATCATACCATTGTGGAGATATGTGGTGTTTAGATTCCTTACAAGTGGTATCGGAGCCATGCCCCGAACTTAGCCAAGTGGATGAATCCTCAGAATGCCGAACGAAGGTGGTGGGCCCCGGTAATATCACGATGGGATCCGTGGATGAGCTTAGTTAGACAGGCGGTGTGCTCCAGATTCTTCATGGACGTGTCCTGGTCCCAACATGGTGAAGAGGAGTTGACCTAGGATAAAGCAAGTTCTCGAGGCAGGTGGTGCTCCATGTAAAGCCGTGCGCTTCCAACGCATTGGAGCAAAGAATCCTAGTTGGTAGAGAGTGGACGGATGGATAATCATTTGAGGGGAGGCTCCATGGTCCTTTGTTCGAGGGGAGGATTGTTGGGTATACGACCAAAGTCCCACATTGACTAGAAGTGGGGAGGATCATGGTTATATAAGGATGGACAAATATCTGCATTGGTATGAGGCCTTTTGGGGTAAGTCCAAAAGAAAATCCATGAGGGCTTAGGCCCAAAGTGGACAATATCATACCATTGTGGAGATATGTGGTGTTCAGAGTCCTTACACGAATTCTATAATCAGGAACTTGAAACTTTGAACTTCTCCCTTCTTTGTATATTGTTCTTCACTTTGATCAACTTCGCTTCTATACTATGTAGAAATTCCCACTGTAGATCAACAAATTATGCAATATACTAAAGCAAAATACAAGATCTACTTCTATAACAAACTTGTGGAAGCTTAATCGATTTTGAGCAAGATCAAATAGAACACATATAATTGAGAATGAGAAAGAAATCACACATGAACACAGAAGAATACTATGGGGAAAGCCTCAGCTAAAAACCCCAATCTTTGTATTATCATACAAGTGGAAATATGTCCAGATTACACAAAGCATTAGCTCACAAGCTATCCTGCTCTCAATACAATCCCTTAATATAGCTCACAAACTGAGTAGACACAACATATGCCTTCCCTCAACCATCCAAGCCTCCTATTTCCTTGTGCAGTTTCTCTTGGGGTCCAATGTTGCCACCTGTGTGAATTGGCCTCATCACACACTCATCAAACTCAAAAGTAATTGTGCAATATCCAAGGAATGAATTCCTTCTGTATGCAAGAGATATCCTCAATGGAATATTCCTACAATTGATAGTACATTGTCCCATCATCTAATCTCAACTGGGTCTCTGATTGAACTGACATGCATGAGTTATTTATGAGAGAATATTCAGTTATCTGAAGTGCAGCAGTTACATGCATGCATGCATTAACTAACTGAACTCATAATCAGTTCAACAAACTGTTTGAACTAATCTAACTAGACTAAACTCAGTTAACTGAGCTAACTAATTACAACTCAAAGTACAACTCATCCTGATCTCCTTTAATCAAGGGATAACTACCTCAATCAATGGAGAAACTATTGCATGTCTTCACATAGACTTCATGTTTGATTTCCTACAACTAATTAACTTAACATGAATTAATTAATTATTTTACAAACAACTGCTAAGATCAAATTCGAATTTTAATTCTCAATTTTAGTTTAGGGACTAACTAAAATTGGAATGTATCCCAAAATGCTATTTATGGCAGTGCTATTTTTAGCACTTCTATTTTTAGCATTTCTTGTTGCTATTTTCAACAACATCAGTCAAAGGAAAATTATGAAGACCAAAACTAGTTACATTATTCAACATATCGAAGTAATATGTGGGTAATTTTTTGTAATGGAAGATTAAATGTTATTAGATTATGTTGAGTTCTCAAGTTATCGAGTGAGTTCATTGGTTTTTATGAACCTATGTTCTCAAGTTCTCAAGTTTTTAAATATTACTTGAATTTTTTAAATGCAAATAACTTCCTTATAACTCACTTGTACTAAGATAATGTTCTTGTGGTTTCGTCAAGACGTTTCTCAACATCCCTTATAACACTCGCTAACATTTTCTCTCATTTGATGGAGTGTTATAGTACATTCAACCAAACAAGTATTTGTCAGATCTATATTCATCAAGTGACAGAAGTTCAAGTAGGATAGAATAAATTGATCAAACATCTGCTACATCGTCTAGCAGGCGAAGAACAACTAGAGGTGAAAAGATTAGAAGAAAATTCCATAGATGCATGGAAATTCTTCTCACTAAAGGGGGGTCCTTTACTTATGATAGTGAGAGCTTAGATGACATCGAGGTTCCCTTGAGGTACAAACATCTAGTGAAATAATGGGCACCCAAGGATCTTCTTAAAATAAATATTTATTTTTCTGTCAATGAAAGGATATATCGCATTGCCCCATCATCATTACATGGTTTGGGTCTATTTTCCATGGATGGAATAAAGGTAAGTTATGTAGGATTAAACAAATTAATGGAGTATGTCAGACCCTGTTACAACTACAATGATTGGGTACAACTACTCCAATATACCAAATATATGCAAAGATATGGAGTGGCCGTAAATTATATACAACTAAATGAAAATGATGAAAATAAAGGTGCAACTATGTATATTGATGGAAGGCCAAAAGTAGCAGGGAATATTGCAGGGTTTATAAATATTACATGGCCCATCACCACAAATAAGCAACCTAATTTCATATTCGAGGGATTTGAAGGAAACAATGTTTTCGTATGTGCCATTATATCAATCGCTGCAGGGAAAAATTTGTTCTTTGATTACAATTTGAATATAATAATTACAAATATTTCTATTATGGGGGTGGTATATGTTGAACCTCAGAATTACCCTCTCCTTGACAGCTTTTCTCACTCCTTTCCCTTGCTTTTCCATAAGATTACAGATCCCAATCAATGATAAATGATAGGTTTTGTCTTAAGGAAGGCATTAAATGATTGACATATTGTATTTTCATTTTTTTGTTATTTGAATAAATTTTTTCAAATTAGCTACAGAACACAGCTTATTCTGCAGCAAATTGTGTATTTCGTAGCTACTTCCATGGTTTGGCAAGTTCTAGGTGTCAAATGAAGAATCCGGCCACATGGGCATCTCTAGAATCATCTCCACATGGATTCTATCCTATTCACTTAGCCAAGATCAACAATAAAGCAAGCTCAAGATTGTAGTCAAAGGTGGAGTCAAACATATGATACTCGAAAGAAATAGGACTCTTCATATGCTCTTTCATGGTTAATCAATAAATCTAACAGTTTTATTGCAAGCATTAACTCGGATCATCCGCCTGTGTTAACGATTCCATTGCAAACATCTCGCTCTAATTTAAGTCACTTGTAGCTGATCAGACGTTTACACAATTCTGTTGTAATACGTATGAGCCACATGTAGTTATTTTTCCTCAAAGACAATTATGATTATTTCCTTTTAAATATTGGTTGTATAGAACCAAGGGGGGGTTGAAGAATTTTATGTATTAATTTCAGATTTTTAGCTCTGTATTTTGGACTTCGTTCTTTTCTATAATATAAATTCTGATAATTCTGACATGACGAGACATACACCCTATGAACTTGTTTATGGGAAACAAGTCTTGCTCCCTGTAGAGTTTCAAATCAAAACCTTTAAGATGGCAGTCCAATTGGGACTAGATTTATCAAAGGCACAAAAACATATATTGGAGCAACACAATGAGCTTGATGAGATCAAGCAAGATGCAATTCAAAGAACCAGTATAGTCCAACAGCAATGGGCTAAATGGCATGATAAATATATCAAGGAGAAGAAGTTTCAAGCAGGAGATTGGGAACTTTTGTTCGATTCAAAATTCAAATATTTTCAAGGGAAGTTTCAGACTCATTGACTTGGGCCATATGAGATTGAAGAAGTCTTTAATAATGGAGTAGTAAGGATAAGGATAATAGATGAAATAAAGATACCTCTTCTTGTGAATGGTCATCAGTTGAAGATATATCAAAAGCCAATTTCAAGAGAGGAGTTCATTAAGATTTTCTAGAATAACTCTAAAATGAAGCTAGTGAAGAAGAATGCTTCTTCTCCACTAACTTAGCCTTTATTTTTCCTTAAAAATAATAATAATAATAATAATAAATTGTATAAGTTTGAAGACCAACCATTGATAGGCATACTTATACAGAAAATACAGGGTGAAAATCAGACATTTATGACATCCTATATTTTCCATTTCCTTTCTATAATAAGTACTGACAAAAAGCTACATTCGTTTGCAATTCAGAGTCTACAAATTCATAGTCTCATTCCATCTCATTTTGTTTTCATTTTATTTTACAGTTCCATTTCATCTCACTGTCATATTTCACTTACATTTTAGTTTTACAGTTTTACTCCATCTCACCCTATTTCCCATTTTATTTTTCATTTCATTCCATCTCACTGTCATAACCCATTTCCATTTCATTTTTACACTCATATTCCATAGCCATACTTCACTTTTCCTTCTTTTCACATTCTGCAGTTGATTCCATTTTGCAGCTAATTTGATTCTGCAGCTACAACTTACTTATTAGCTCTGGCACAATTTTATAGCTCACAAATAAATAATGAATGCAGGAAATTGAAGAATCCATTTTTGGAGACCAAACATGCTAAAAGGTACCTATGGATCAACACCAAAAGAGTTATCAAGAAAAAAAGTTAAGTTCTAAAGGTAAAATGCAAAATTTATTTCAAACAGCAAGTTAAAAACATAAGGCATGTATAATATGGATAATTGTATGTCTCCTTAACGAGTCATCATTTGATTTGACTGCCACTTCATCATACTACATCTCCACCACATCTTCCATACTCAGTACCAAATGGTCCATAAGAACTTCATCATACCACATCTCTGCTACACTCTCCATACTTTGTACCTAAACGGTCTCTAATAACTCCATATATTAACGATCATGGATACGATGTGACCAACTTGTCCACATCTCTCCAAACCCTCACCATCTATTTATTCCATGCAAACCCGTAGTTATTTTTCACCATACTTGCAGTTAATCAATTTCATAGACCAGGAGAGTAATTCTGAAGGTTAAGAAATTTTGCGAAACAGAAGCCATGGGACTCATTGTCATGATAGAGCTAGTAGGAGCGAAATATATGGAAGGATACCCACAACTCAAGGAAATGTTGTAGAAGGCTGGATGGCTCAACTTCATTGAAAATTTTGATGGTTTTCACAAAGATATCACAAAATCTTTTGCTAGGTCATTTGATGGTACAGAAGTAGAACTTGAAGACATTAAGTTTACAATAACAAAATCCTTCATAACAGAGGCTACAAAACTTCCAAGACATGGTGAAAGATGGTTCAAAAACAAGGAATTCCACAGCGAATCATGGAAAGTAATTCTCAGGAACCTAGGTATGGATGTCTCTGTGTTTAGAAAAGGAATTCCTATTTCAGCACTTAAAAATTAATGGAGAAGTATGCTTTTGATATTACAGAAATTTATTACTTGTGAGGGGAGAATCGAGTGCATGTATGTCTACCATATACGTTTATTGATGAACTTTCTAGAAAATGGAGAAATCAATCTTCCTTTCTTCCTGATAAATAGTTTAAGAAGGATGGCTTCAAATGTATAGAAAAATAGAATTCATAGACACGACCATGTACCATCATGGATTGGTAAAGATACTAGTTGAGTTTCATTTGAAAAGAATAGGAGACACTTGGGAAAATTTCCTGATAAGAAATTATTTCCAAGAGGCACTAGAGTCACATGAAGAAGGTAATGTCAGAAGGAGCAGGAGAAAGAAGACTGGTATAACCATTCAAAGCAAACCTGAGTCCTCAACGCAGAAAAATGATGAAGAACTAGTCTCTGAAAAATTGAAAGAGATCAGGAAGCAAATCAAGCAAAAAGGGAAGATGAAAAAGAAAGTTGGTGAAACTACTGGAAACAAACTTGAATATTCATTACAAAAATATGATGAAAAATTAATCTCTGAAGAATTGACAGAGATTAGGAAATAAATCAAGGTACAAGAAAAGATAAGAAAGGAGAAAAAGGGTACAAAGGAGGAGAATGTAAGTCCTCTAAAACTTAGAAGGAGATCTAGACTCTGAGGTATGGTAAATAATATATCATCAAAGGGGATGGAGTTTATAAATTTAGAAGAAGAAACCCTAGTACCATCTCCTGATAATGTTCTATTTGCACACAATCCTCAAAATTCTCCTGAACAGTATTTCGAAGGCACCCCCAAAAAAAGATCTCCAGGCATAGACCCAGTGCAGCAACAAATATATGACTATTTAGAATCACTAGAGAAGAAAAGTGCCTCAACGAATCCAGAATCCTCTGTCAATCCAGAACCCTCGTCAATCCACAAGAACATCTAATTGACTCTCTCAAACAAGAAATCTTTGAATTAGAGATATTGAACAGACATATCAAGGAAGAAATGAAACCTTGAGGGAACAAAGTAAATTGGACAAGGTTATTCATGATAATACAATTCTACATCTAGGACTGTGGTATAAGAAGAATAAGAAGTTGAAGAGGAAGAATAGAAGCTTGAATAGAACAGTCATCAACCTTAAATACAAGCTTCTTATGAAGAAACCCAGAATGGAAGTCACTTCAAAGAAGAGAAAAAGAAGAAAATTGGATGTACTAGCAAAAGTGTTTGAGCAAATTCAATAGGAAAGAAGAATTCACATTTTTGGCAAATTTCATGAGGACATGAAATGATTTTGCAGTGGGGGTATGTTGAACCTTAGAATTACCCTCTCCTTGACAGCTTTTCTCACTCCTTTCCCTTACTTTTCCATAAGATTACAGATCCCAATCAATGATAAATGATAGTTTTGTCTTAAGGAAGGCATTAAATGATTGACATGTTATATTTTTATGTTTTTGCTATTTGAATAAATTTTTGAAAATTAGCTACAAAATGTAGCCTATTTTGCAGCTAACTGTGTATTCCGTAGCTACTTCCATGATCTGGCAAGTTCCAGGTGTCAAATGAAGAATCCGGCCACATGGGCATCTCTAGAATTGTCTCCACATGGATTCTATCCTATTCACTCAGTCAAGATCGACAAGAAAGCAATCTCAAGATCGTAGTCAAAGGTGGAGGCAAACATATGATACCTGGAAGCAATAGGACTCTTCATCTGCTCTTTCGTGGTTAATCAATAAATCTAACAGTTATGTTGCAAGCATTAACTCGAATCAGTCGCCTGTGTTAACGGTTCTGTTGCAAACATCTTGCTCGAACTTAAGTCACCTATCGCTGATCAAATGTTTACACAGTTCTGTTGTAATACGTATGAGCCACCTGTAGCTAGTTTTCCTCAAAGACATTTATGATTATTTCCTTTTAAATACTGGTTGTACAGAACCGAGGGGGGTCGAAGAATTTTATGTATTAAGTTCAGATTTTCAGCTCTGTATTTTGGACTTTCCTATAATATAAATCATGTGTTGATCAATGATTGTTTAAGGGAGAATTTTTAATTAGTTAGCAGCTCAACCCAATCAGTTGCAGAGGACGCCTGCACTAAAGGAGGTTTTCTTTCCATTCATTTTCTGTTTAGTTTTAATTTCATTATTTTCTTTTAGCAGTATTTATAACAGATTGATTTATTTTAGTTTTGATCAATAGCATAATGTTAAAACTCAATTGTGCAGTCTTGTTCTTCCAACACATTTCATGAAAGGAAACTATTTTGCTTCTAAACATAGTAAGGTTGAAGTAATGAGAATGCATTGTTGTCTAGATTACTCATTGTTTTGTTATTTATTTTCTAGGACAAATTTGTAAATCCATTGCGTTAATGAATGTTTTTTTCACCATTTCAAGTTGATACTCATCCTAAACTAAATGGTTAAACATTCACTTCACACAATAGTTGAAATCAATCAGTTACCTTATGCATGTTTCATTTAGTTCTCTAGATCATGAAATATAGAAAGTTGCTTGTATCCCATCTCAAGAAGGTTTTCTTTCAAAATTGAAGGTTAGAGTAACTAGAAGTACTTCAGTTGATTTCATTCTCTGTATTGATTTCAACATGCATTACAACTTCACCCGTAATTCTAAGAAATAGATTCATGACTTAGGATTGATGACGAGATAGGATAGATGCTCTATTTTTCCTTTCTTTAAATTAGATTTTGACTAGCTTCAACTCTTGGTTCACCTTTAGGAAGTTTAGATTCACTTAAGTTTCTCACAGTTTAGAAATTATTAGGAATCAAAGAACAGAAACCCCCAAAACAATATAAAAATACAAAACAACGAAGTAAGAAAGGTTAACTAAGCACATATAGTGCACTACACTTCATCAGCTTACAAACCTCAGTTGATAATTTATGCAAGCAATTTAGGACACTAAATTGACTAAACAGTATGTATTCAATTTTACCAAACTTGTAAGTAATTTCTATTGTATGTTATGATTGTCGTTTACTATGTGAAGTTTCTATATAAATTTAGGCATATGTCAATAGTGGTTTTCTTATTAATATAATGATGATTCATTGTGGATGAATTGCAAATTACACTTATTTGATAAACATGGAGATAAGGGGAAGGCACCAACCTTAGAGCAGACCATAAATTCTAGTGAGGAAGAGGTTATTGATGATGCAATTTTTATGTATGTTGGTCCAATGCAAGCAATAAGGAAGCTTAAATTCAAAGCAAATAAGAAAATTAATTCTTTAGTTCTAATTGAGCCTCAGAAAAATGAGATAAAAGATGAAATCATAACCTTGCTACAAAAAGTTCATCAGTATGGGTGAGAGACTCATTTAATTGTCCCAATTATTTGTTTATGATTTAGTTATCTCATCCTTTATAAAAAAAATAAAAATAAAAAAATTACAGGAGTTTTTGGCGGGTTCCTATCCTCATGCTACGACTATGGGTCAGGTCGTTGTTGGTAGTAGTGTTGATTCTCCACCTATGAGTGAGTCATTGTTCATTGATAGTAGTACAACCGTTCAACCGCCCACAATGGGATCTGCACCCCTTGAACAACGTATGTCAAGATCTACACATGATGTTGTGGATGCAGGGCATGATACATTTACACAATTTGAAATGAGATTTCATAGATCTTTTCATGTTACTAGCATGGGATCAATATTGATCATGTTTTTGGTAGATGATGACAATTTCCCTATGAAAAGAGAAACTTCCAGGTATTTAAGAAGTGTTTTAAATATCAAGTACAACCTAAATGAAATTAGCATATAGTCTGTGATTATTTTAAACTAATGATAATATCGTTTTGTGGGAAATGATGTATTTTATATGTGTTTGTATAACATATACTTGGGAAATATTTGGGCCGACCATTTGCACAAACTGAAAATCCCAAAGTTCCAAGTTAAAAGAGGAACTTATTAATAGGATGGTTCGCTTGTTCAGTGATGGTACCTTCAACAAATCTGGAGTTTCCTCAAAGGTAGGCCTACATTTAAAATATTTGTGGGACTAGTATAGGTCTCAATTGGAAAGGACCAGGTTGTATGAGTGCCCTCCATTGATTCCAGAGAGGGAGTGGAGTGCACTTATGGTAGATGCACATGAGAAGGCACTTTGAAAAGTAGGGAAGACTCCACCCAAACCAGGAAGGTATGAGGCATGCTTAATAATGTAATTAAGATGCTTTATCATCATTGTAACATCTCATTAAGTTTTTAAATGTTTTAAATATAGGCTCCTATTACTTCCAAAGCTACATAGGCTAGAATAGCCAAACATGGGTAGCATCATCTTGGCCTAGGTGGTTACTTGAAACTGGCCACAAAAATTGTAAGTATATAAAAAAATAATTTGCATCCAAACTATAAATTGTTAACAATTATAATTTAATATCATAAAACAATGAAAATTCATGCTCTAAGGCAAAATTGTTGTTGGCATTATGGTTCTGGTATGATTATATGTTTCAGATGTTGTACTTGATGGCAACACCCATGGCATGGCTCTCATTTTTGATGAAAATAAAGAAGTACGCAGGAGAAAAGTTCAGGAGGTGCGTACCCGCAGGTATACCATGCAGGGACCGCGTCCTAATACGTGGGTTACCCATTCATGGGGTGCGTACCCCAGTGCACACTCTTCAAGGCAGTAAAGCGCCCACACGTGGGGTTTCTCATGGTATTTAGCCAACGGTATTGTGTTATCATGGTTTTGGC